>JAYMFT010269672.1:0-40209 GCA_038088735.1 Panulirus argus
CAAATCTTCACCTTTGCCTCCACAAGGTAGTGATCAGACATCCCACCAGCTGCCCCCCTCAGCACATTAACATCTAATATATCTTTTTTCATATTTATTTGCCACTTCCCACATTAACAAGTTAGTGCCAGGATCAGATGAAGAAAGGGTCTCACTGCCTACAGGCAATGTCTAACTGTTATGTATAATACATCAAAACAAACAAACAGGTCCCAAAGTCCTTTCTGCAATTTTCCCTGGTTGCATCATATGCCCTGGTTCAATTCACTGACAGTAAGTCATACCCTGTATACAATATCGCTTCAATTCACCATATCCCACCCTCCTACATGTTTAGGCTCCAAGCACTCAAAATCTTTTTCACTCTCTCCTTCCAATGCTTCAATATAGTGCTTATGAATTATACAAATGTAAGCTGTATGAAGACTGCACATGGGATGATATGTGGATAGGAAGATATGGTGGAGTTACAGGATGCAGATGAAGGGCCATAACTACATGGCTCTTCATCTATTGCTTGTCTCAACAAATCTGTCCAAAGACAACTGAACAAATTTCTTCTTTTTCTGCTGGCACATATCCCTGTGACTGGTTGAGGCACTGTTTATCAAAACACTAGATTCAGAGCTCTGTTCTTAGTCTGGCTCACTATTTCATCAAAATGCCCTGAATTATTCGAATATCATCTTAGCACTTAAGATTTTCACAGGTCTTTTTGACAGAGGCACTGTCAATTGGATTCTTGGGCACTTGTCACTCATAGTTCAATGGGATTAATGAGATTTGAAAAAATACCATTATAAACAACATCTACAGAAGTCCCTCCTTGTGGTTACACCACAAGTAAAAAGCCACTTTTGGCATAGCTGTATCATTGGGAGTACAGTCTTGACAAAGAACTTCACACTCCTAAGGCATCTACATTTTTCTATTATTACAAGTAGTGGAGCCTTATGCTGCAAGAGCCTTCAAAAAGGTCTTGAGTGACACCAGGACTCATTCACAGAAATTAGTCTTGCGGTAACGATAAATAAACAAATGAGCAAACATTCTTCAGGGTGAACTTTTAAAGAGTAACTTAATCTTCCTCCACATCATCTCACGGGTAATTTACATGTGAAAAGATATACAGAGGTAAGATACATAAAAGGGAAACAAGAAAAGGATAATGATCCATGACTGTCAGCTGCATATGAACATCTGACTCTAAGGCAATCCCATGGAATTGTGAGTTCTGAGAGGTTGAGAGAGTTGGGTCAGTGGAATCAGCCCAGTGGCATAAATTATGGGCTGTAGCAGGTCTGACCCAAAATCATGAAAAGCAGCAGTAAGAACTGAAAGGTCCAGAGTTGAGGCAAAAAACTGGGATCTACATTTTTTCAGTAAGGTTGGGACATATTCTTACCTGGATTTCTATGTGTCTGGGATTGTCCACAAATTTTTCAACCAGAATTCTATCATCTCCAAAGCTTGATGCAGCTTCTTGTGTCGATAACTTGAAGCCCTCTCTTGCTTCTTCATCACTCCAGGCAATCCTCATTCCTTTACCACCTCCTCCAGCTGAGGCTTTGATCATGACTGGATACCCAATGTCATTGCTAATACGGACACAGTCTTCAGCATCCTTCACTATGCCATCAAATCCTTAAAGGAAAAATTATTATATAATTTTCATACACATTAAAAAAGTGAAATATGCAAGACAAAACATATAATGAATTCAAATATATGCAAATGAAATCTAGGTTTACAAACAGCTGACAAAGGTAAGATGCTTCATTATTATATTTGGTTTGCTGTGCTCCATTCACTTTTTATATAGACAGTTTAGTACAGCAAAAGACACAAAGAAACAGAAGATACCTGAAAATTATGCGCAGCGTACAAAGTTTTGGATGTGGAAGCATCAAATCTCTTCGAAGTGTGAAAATTGATTTCCCTTACATGAAAATATCTATTTGTAATTACAATAAAACCTATGTTAACCGAAATGCTTGGGGAAATTGGCTTTTCGGATAACAATAATTACAGTTATTCGAGTTTTTTCGTTATATCAAATAATTCAGATATTGCCCATTCCTCACTTTATGCAGGGGATATCTCCTGTGAAAACCTTACAAAAAAGAGAAATTGCATTTAGCAATGGTAGATTCTCCCATTACCTTCAAGTTATGCAGCTTCTGACATCAAATAAACTTATCTAGCCATTCTATACTTAAAATGGCTCTGTTTCAGCTACATTATCTTCTATTATTAAAATGGCTCTGTTTCAACTACATTATCTTCTTTATGTAGGTGCTCATAAATCCTCAGACCTTTAGACCTGAGCTGAAGGTTAATAAGGCTACTTCTCTTCTTCGTCTCATGCTCTATGTGTAACAATAGCATTTTCTTCACAAGTGGATTCCTAACCCTTGTGGTTACCTTGGTAGATAGAGGAGTTGAATGGACCACAGAACTTCAAATTTTCTCTGCATTCTTCTTTATATTGCCAACTGTAGATTCACCCAGGTTGTAAGTATGCCTAAGCAATAATGCTCCCTCATCAACATCAGAGTGTTATGAGATTTTTACCTTCATTTCTAAGGACAGAGAGAATTTCTTCTGTTTAAATGCTAGTTCTGGGATCGATGTTGTTGTTGGACATTTGAATGCCATATTAATAATCATGAACACATAGGACTGTGGGAAAATCACATTAGCAGGTATACCCAAATCACACAAACAGCACACATCTTACATGATGATGGTAACTGTGGGACTGACCGCTGATGGGAATGTGGCATACTCCACCCATAATACACACTTTCCCTACTCACCAACCCTAACAAGTTTTGCTGCACTTTCTACCATGCTGATGCTCCCTTAACAGCATCAGCACATCATAAGATTTCTAACTTCTTTCCTAAGGTCAGAGGGATTCCCTTTCATTTACCTGCTGGTTCTGGGATGGGAGACAATGATGCTGGAAGTTTGAATGACATATTTACAAACACAAATAAAGCAAGTTGTAGGAAAATGACATTAACAAGTGTAGCCAAATCACACACGTAGAACAGATCCGCACACAATGGTGATAACCGAGAGACTTACCCACTGGCCAGAATGTGTTGCACTCCTCCCATGACCCGTGCTTACTCAATCTACCAACCCTTACTGAAGTTTATGCACATTTTCTACTGCAGTAACACTCCCTCATCAGCATCAGTGTATCGTAATATTAACAGCTTTGTTTCTAGGGTAAGAGAGGTTTTCTTCCATTTAACTACCAGTACTGGGATAGAAAAATATGATAATGGACATCTGGATGCCATATTTACAAACACATACACAGCGGGTTGTAGAAAAATCACATTGGCAGGCATACCCAAACTGCACAAGTAGCACAGATCCACACACAAAGTTGGAAACTGTGAGACTGATCCACTTGTGGGAAAGTGGCACATTTCACTTAGGACTCACACTAACTCCATCCATCAACTCTCACAAGAGTTTTGGCACACTTTCTACCCCACACACATTTTAGATTTTTTCTTTTTTTATGTAAGAGTTTCCAGTCATGGACAATAGTCCACATCAAGGCTGGGCCTAAATTGAAATATAGAGAGGAATAGCAAAGGGAAAAAGAAGAGATAAGGGAGAGTATTTACATATTTTGTATAAAGTGAAAAAACCTGTCTTAAAATGTACAAGGTCATAGTTATTGGGAAAGATATGAGAGATACAAGGTTCCAAAACTTTGAGGGGTAGGGAAAAAAGTTATCAAAATGGCCAACCCACGAGTTGCCAACATCCATACAGCAATCATGTGACACATCAGCTTGCATAGTACTGTGTGGTCTAGCTAGAGGTGGGGGCACACAAGCAGCCAGTTCTTGGAAGCATACACCAAAGTAATACCTATAGCATGGGGAAAGTGAACCAACACTTCAGGATGGGGCAAGCAGGTCAAATTTTGAAGTTAGCCTTGGAGAGTCTACAAGTCGGACCACTTTCGACTTAACTTTCAGCTTAACAATACTCCACAAAAGGACGTATCAATCCTTTATATGAATGGAGCAACTTATTAGAAAAAAAGAAATTTTTTATGTAAACACGACTCCCAGTTTCTCAGAGGTATACTTAGCTATTTCCGGAGTATGGGGTTTCCAAGAAAGAGGTGATGTTATACTAATACCAAGTATGTTCACCGAGTCAAGAGGTTGAATTACAGAACCATTAAAGGAGAGAGGAAAGTTGTGAGCAATTTCGAAAGAGAGATGGGTAGAAACTGGTTCTTGGAGGCATAAAACTTAACCAGATTTCTTCTACCCACTAAGATATCCTGTCCAAGTCTGAGTATATTGAGGAAGTTATGTCAAAACAAGATGTAAATCAAGTGATACAAGAAGGAGCAGAATTGAAGGATGTGAAGGAATGCAGTGCTGAGTTGTGAGAGTATGAGTGTATTTGGTTATTTGTGGAAAAGAGGAAATCATAAAATCATTGATAAAAAGGAAAAAATAGTGTAGGGGACTGGAAAGAAACTTGAGGGAAACTGCTGTTGATGGAGAAAGGGGGGATGGCTGATCCATCAACAACCATGTGAACAGATCGGCAAGAGAGGAAGCTAGATATCAGGAAGCAAAATGAAGGAGGGAAGCCAAAAAAAGGAAGCTTAGAGATCAGACCCCATGCCACATCCTGTCAAAAGCTTTGGAGATGTCAAGGGCAACTACATAGGATTCCCCATAGGATTTACCTATTTGTAAATATTTCACAGAGAGGAAATACTAATATATTTAAAAAAAATAAGCACTACTAAATGCCTTGATCTTCTGTTGCTTGGTGATATCATAAATAGATGTCATGCTAATGGTAAAGTTCTTCAAAAGTGCCACCTTGGACTCGCCCTTAGCCAACATCTTGCACAACTTTTTCATCTTTTCAAGACTTAAGACTTTCCTCTTGCACTTAATGCAAGATGTTAACAGCTTCAAGGAGCTATCAGGCAAATGCAAACAAAGGCTAAAAACGGCCACTGTCCACAATACTAATCAAGGGTGCATAAAACACACAAATGTGCCAGAACAGCACACAACACAATGCCAGAAAGCATATGGGAAATGGTAAACAATCACCAGCACCATAAAACACCAGGTGGTGAGTATAATGATCACCACAACATGGTGCACACGTCATTTGAAATATCTTTATGTATCTTTTTTAATTGTCTGAATTCTTTTCAGATAAATGGAAAGTAGACAACCAAGATTGGAAAACAAAGTTGGTTTGAACATTGTTGTTGCCTTAAATCATGGATAAAGGAGGTTTTACTATATCTATCTGTACTCTATGGGGAAGGAGTCTAACACTCATGGGGCCCTATTTCTTGAATATTCTCTGTTATCAATCACTTTTTAAATCTATCTTTGCTGTCTATTTCAACCATGTCCTCGATCATTTTATTCCATTCATCCAACACACTTGTACTATAAAAGCACTTTCTACATCATTTTTAACAAACTGCTTGCTTAACTTCATGTTATGTTCTCTGGATGCTCTATCCCTACATCTCTCAAAGAATTGTTCACTGCCCATGTCATCAATCTGTTTTAAAACCTTAAAAGTTGTGATCAGATCACCCTTCACTCTTCTCTCTTTTAAGGTCAGCAAATCTAAAACCTTTAGCCTTTCCATGTAACTTAGCTCTCTAAATTCTGGTACCATCTATGTTACTCTCCTTTGGACCTTCTCTATAAGCTCTTTGTGCTTAGGTGATCAAACTTGGAAAGCATATTCTAGGTCTGGCCTTATGTATGATATAAACAGCTTACTAAATATTTCCTTATCTGTATACATGAAAACTATTCTCACATTTCCTAAAAGACAGTTTGTTTCGTTTACTATTCTCCTAAAGTCAGACACTGGAGATAGATTAAGAAAAATGCAGATTCCCTAGCCCTTCTCACACAAAATCTTGTAACTTATTTCTGGCCATATAATACCCATAATGAAACCTTTTTTCAAATAATTCCATCCTCATTACATTTGCCTGAGTTGACCGGTTTGCAGTTTAATGTCTCTTCCCACTTTCCTTTCCTGCAGACAGGTATGACATTTTCCCAGTTTTACTCCCTTGGCATGTATCATACCAACTTCAGAGTCAGTTCAGGTTCTCTTGTAAGCAGATCCAATCCTCCTCACTATACACTTCCCTTGTGACTTTTTCATCATCGGCAAAAATATTAAGGTAGGAGTCCATACCTTCAAGGTAAGTCATTCACATATATCAAAAAGAGCAAAGGTCTCAAAAAGGGCCCTGGAGCACTCCACTGGTGACCTCCAACCATTTGGAGAAGGCTCCACTAACAAGCATCATTTGTTCCCTTCCATTCAGATAACCTCTATCAATCAGATTAGTTACCCACCTATACCGATCATGCATTTCAGCTTCTTGATCAGCTCCCCATGTGGTACTGTGTTAAGTACTTTCTGGGACTCTAAATACAATAAAACTTCTGTTATCCAAAATGCTTGGGGATATAAGCCATTCCAAATAGAAATAAAAAAATTGGTTATTTGAGTGTTTTTAATGTTTTGAGTAATTCAGAAATTGTAACAGCTTAAAATATTCTACATATCTGGAAATATCATACAAACAGAAAATACTGATATATGTAAGTAAATAATAATGAAGCCCTTCATAAGTGCCACCTTGAACTCACCCTTAATCAGCCTCTTGCACAACTCCATCTTCTTTCTGAGGCTTAAAATGTTCCTCTTGCATTTTGTGTGAGACGCAGAAAGCTTTAAGGAGCTGTCAGGCAATTGCTGACAATACTTGAAAGGGGAACTTGTCAACAATGATAATCCAGGGTGAACAAAATATACAATGTGCATGAGCAGCATACAACACAGTGCTAAAAAGCACATGGGAGATGGTAAACAATCACTTGTCAAAAAATGGGTGGTGAGTACACTAATCACTGTGGTGGAATGTGCATGCAATCTGAAAAATTTGTATGTACCCTTTTTTAATAATAGGGGGTTGCCAACCAAAACTGAAAAAATACTTTGTTTTAAATGTTTAATTGGCTCAGATTATGGATTACAGAGTGTTTTAAATGTTTAATTGGCTCAGATTATGGATTACAGAGGTTTTACCATACATACAATCTACCCACCCTCCCCTTCTGTCGAAGACAGACCTCACTATCTCATAGATATTGTTGTGGATCCACTCTGGTAATGAAGAGATCCACCTGAGGGTTTGTCCCACTGAAAGGATCTAGCTAAATGCTTGTCTTCCTATAAATAATTTTGTTGTCACAGACACCAACCTTTATGGGGCATCAGCCCATGCACTGCATACTCCTTGAAAGTAAGAAGCCTGGATAAACTGGTTCTTACCCACTGCCAAGGAGAAATTATATATTTTACATTCTAAAAAGAGATGGGATTTGCAAAAGTCTCTGTTCATGAAGCAAGCAACTGCTGCAGTTTGTCTTTACAAAACAGAATCGTCCACATTTGATCTAAAAAAAAAATCAAGGAAATGAAGAACAATGGAACCAAGTGTTCCTCTATAATCATGTGTAGAACTTTTGCACCTCTTACCAAAAGCCTAAATTTATATGACCTTCTGAAAAAGAGAAGCCCCATTCCTGGCTTGAGGTATAAATGATACAATAAGTTCCTGGGGTGTGGTTTTCTATCACTCCCTATTAAAGGATGGAAAGATATGATTTAACCAAAGGTCAGCTTCTTGGTCTGTAACATCACCAAATAGTTTAACAGAACTATTATAATTTGTTTTTTTCGTCTGTTCCTGGTACTATCTCACCAACGCGGAAAATGGTGATCAAGTATGAAAAAAAATCAGTTGGTCTCCTTAACTATTATCTCACCAACGCGGGAAATGGTGATCAAGTATGAAAAAAAATCAGTTGGTCTCCTTAACTATTCTCCAAAGGTGGGACTATGGCAATGGGCTATGAACAATGTTGACTCCTAAGCCTTCTCACACATGGATTCCTGAAGCTTTTTTTCCCATTAGAGAATAGTCATATCGAGTCTTCTCTCACTGCAACCAATCTTTCTATATATCTAAACAGGTTAAACATCATCAGACTTACTTAGCTTCTGATTATCTTTTCTAGAACTTTACGTACCACAATCATCACTGAGACCTGTCTGTAATTCAGCATCTCTTCCTCATCTCCCTTCTCACAGACAGGTATAACATTTGTTCTTTCCTACTCACTTGTCACTTTGTCTCTCTCTAGTGACATCAAGAACAGTATTCCAAGAGGTTTGTCTAGTGTATCTGCATACATCTTCAGCACATTTGGAAAAATTTCATCAGAAAAATGAGCCTTATTCTGTTAATGTCTTTTCTAAATATCTAACTGCTGGCTAAAACCACCTCTCCACTCCATCTCATTGGTGATGGAGCTATAGAGTCTTCTACTGTGAAAACTCTTCCAAAATGATATTCAGTTCCTCACTTATCCTTACATCATCCCTAACACTTCTTCCCTTTAAATGACTTAGCCTGATTAGCTGCACTTTAATTGACAAGTTACTTCTAATGAATTTATAAAAAAGTTTTGGATTTTTAGCTTGTCTACAATGTTCTTTTCTTGTTGGCTGGAACATCACCTACATCTTTAACACTGCATATATCGAAGCTCCTTCACTTTTTGTCATCTTTCATTAAACCATTTTTCATTCGTAAACAAGCCCTCTGTATATGAGGCTAGAGATACCAATGTTCCTACTCTTTCACAATATATTTCACAGAACCTCTCACCATAATGCCCAGGTTCCTGGCTATTGAACACCATTTCCCCATCTGTGTTACCAGAGCAGTGACCAAACCTAAGAAACACAATCTATTTTGGGCCTAATAAAGGTTGCATACAGTTTACTCAAATTTTCCTTATCCAGGTACTTGAATGCAATTCTAATACCTGCCACAAAACAGTTTTTCTCTTTTACAGTTCTTCTAAGATGGGTCTCTGATGAAAGGTTAAGTACTATGTTGACTCCCAAATCAACTATCACACACATGTTCCTACAGCTTATTTTCAGTTAGATAATATTCCTACAAAGGCCTTCCTTCACTGTGTCCCATCCTCATTATTTGCATTTACTCGGAATGAATTTCAGCAATGCTTCAGACCACCTTTGAAGTTTGTCTAAGCACCCTTGTAAATTAATGCAATCTTCCTCACTCTTTATTGTACTTCCATCCTGCCCTTGGCAACATCCATAAACATATTCAGGTATGTGTGTAATTACTCTGGCAAGTCATTACATAAACAAGAAGACCAGTGGTCCTAGGAATGAACCCTGCAGCACACCAATGGTAAACCCTAAGAAAACTCCTCCAGCATATTTCTTTTGTCCCCACCCACTAATGTAATCTTCTGTCCAACAAAGATGTCTCCCAGTTAATCCAGCCCTTTTGTTTAAAACAAAACTCACTCTCTCATATACGTCTAACAGGTTTGTTACACGTGAACTCCTTTACCAGAATCCGTGTTGTCTCTCATTTATGCACCAGAAGTTTCTCCTTTGCATGTAGTCATCCATTTGCTTTTCTTATCTTTTCTATTATTTTACAAGCTACACTCATCAGTGAGACTGGTCTATGGTTCAGTGCAACTTCAGTCCCATTCTTCATGACAGGTGCCCTATTCTACTCCTTTGGCACTTTAGCTCCCTCTAGTAACATCTTGAACAAAATTTCTGGTGGCTTGTCAAGTGCATCTGCACAACTCTTCAGCACAAAAGAAACTTAATCGGGATCATGAACTTTATATGGGTTAAAGCTCTTCAGTAGTCCATTCAAGTCTTACTAAGCAACTTCAATGCTTAGCTGCTCTTTAACTGAAAATTTGCTCTTGATAAGTCTATGAAATGTTTTGGATTATCTCCTGCTTTGTTCATAATACCCTCTCCAAAATGTTTCTATTCCTCCCTTCTCATCCTTCTATACTCATTCCTTGCTATATTGCACCTTTCAAAAGCTGACTCGCTGTATCCTTACAAATATATATCCCAACACTTCATCCCTGAGGTCTTTAACTTTTTAACATCTTTAATTTACTTGCATCTTTCTCTACATAACTTTCCCTCTATATTTACACAAAAGACACCAATGCTCCTTTTCCTTCTCTGCACACGTTAAAAAACCTTCTACAGCTGAGACCAATACATAAGCTACCTAACTCAATCTCCTAATTCCAATCACAAGCTAAAAATCTTCATTAACCAATCAAAAACAATTTCAACACCCTTTCTTGAGAAACTCTTCTGCAATCCCATCCACTCTGGCTGGTTTGCCTTACTTAATCTAACACAAGGTCTTCAGTGCCTCCTCTCTTTTCCCCAAATCGTTCACCAAGACTCACTCCTTATACCACCCTGTCCCAAGCACTTCACATTCACCACCCATCAACACATTATTAGTTCTTCTTCATCCACTGTTACACTCCTCTACATATTTTCTACTTGACAGACTCCCTTATTCACTTAATTCAAGTTATTTACATTATTTCCTTTTTAATATTATCTTACAAAAAAAAACTAAAAAATTTTCAGCACGTTGTCTTTAATATGTTTCACCAGTAGATCAGTATGAATTCTTATCCTCTTACAAACAGTGCTGTCATTAAACCTCAACTTGCTACAGTGAAATGATACATATAAAAATCTCTATATAAAAGGGTCCCTCTAGAATCTTCACCCTCCCCTTGTACAATATGCCTGAAGAAGCTGCAGCCCATCTGAATCTTGGCTGAAAGTTGAGAGTGGCTTGGGAGCTCCTGTCTGCTGCTGTTGCTCCCTTGTGTGTATATGTTAAGTATTAAGTGAATGTACTGTATATTATAGTTACTGTCAGTCAATTTCCATGATCATTCTCTTATTGGTACAATAATTAAACAAGGTTTAAAACTTTTTATTTCTAATCTTTAGAAGGTCCTACTGAATCATTCTAATCATATACATAATCATACTACAAAAATAAGGACCATATGTTAACAAAACTAATAGGCCTTGCTTCCCATGTTTTACTGAAATACCTACTAGCAGATTCTTTTCTGACATATCTCATCATCTCAATGTTTACCTTGTTTTCTTCAGCATCCTCACATGGTCAGTATTTAAAAAATCTGAAGACAGACTGGATCCAGATCACAATAAATTTTAGCACAGTATAAAACTATTTTCCTGAGTGTGCCTGATAATTTGTATGGGAGAGTGGTGACTGAGAAGGTGGTGACATGAACAGAGCATTAGACTGGGATGGAACAATGTGGTTTCAGGAGTGATACAGGATGTTTAGATCAGGTCTTTGCATAGAAGAATTAGAGCAAGAAATACTCAAAAGAAACAAAACGATTTGTGTGTGGCATTCATGGATCTGGAGAAAGCATATGATAGGGCTGACTGATGCTTTGTGGAAAACTATGAATATATGGAGTGGGAGCTTAGCTATTAGAAGCAGTGATGAGTTTTTATCAAGAGTAAGATGTGTGTGCGAAAAGGTAGAGAAGAGTGTGAAGGTGGGTCTGTCGCAGGGGTGTGTGATGTCACCATGGTTGTTTAATTTGTTAATAGAAAGGGTGGTGAGGGAGTCAAATGCAAGGATCCAGGAGAGAAGGGAAGGTATAAGTCAGTAGTGGGGTGAGAGGAGCCTGGAAAGTGAATCTGCTGTTGTTTTCTGATGACACTGTACTGGTGGCAGATTCGAGTGAGAAACTACAAAAGTTGGTGTCTGAGTCTGGTAGAGTGTGTGAAAGGAGGAAGTTGAGAGTATATGTGAATAAAAGCAATGTTATTTGGTTTAGCAGTGAAGAGTGACATGTTAGCTGGAGTGTGAGTTTGACTGGATGGAGTGGGGTGTTTTAGATATGTGGGAGTGTTCATGGTAGCAAATGGAACCATGGAAGCAGTGAGTCATAAGGTGAGTAAGGGGATAAAGGCTCTGGAACACTGGGGAATGTGTGTGGAAGGAGAGGTCACTATCTGGAAGGGCAAAAATGGATATGTTTAATGGTACAGCAGTTTCAGCAATGTTGTACAGATGCAAGGCATGGGCTACATATGAGAATGTACAGAAGACAATGCATGTGATGGAAATTAAATGTAAAAGGTGTGAGAAAGGTTGACTGGGAAAGTAATGATATGGTGAGATGTGAAAAAGGTTGACAGAGAAAGTATTGATATGGTGAGAAAGAGGTGTGTTAATAAGAGTATGGTTGAAAGAGCTGAAGATAGTTTGGACATATAGAGAAAAAGAGTGAGGAAAGACTGAAAAAGAGGATATATGTGTCAGAAGCGGAAGGGACAAGGAGAGAGAGGGGAGACTAAACTGGAGATTAAATGAACAGTGAAAAAGATTTTGAAACCTCTGAGCCTGAACATGTAAGATGACGAAAGGCAGACATGGGACAGAGTGACTTGGAGCGCAGTAGTATACAGGGGGTGATGTGCTATCAATGGACTGAACCAGGGGATATGAAGCAGCTGGGGAAAACATGGAAAGGTCTTTGGGATCTAGTTGTGGATAGGGGGCTATGGTTTCAGTGCATTAAACATGACAGCTAAAGAATGGATTTGAGCAAATGTGGCCTTTCTTCATCTGTTCCTGGTGCTACTTCATAAATGTGGAAAATGGTGAACAGGTATGAAGACGTAATAAAAGAATGTTAGCAGTAAAAGTAAATGGCTCGTTAATAAACTTGGTTCTTGTAAAGTCAGAATAAATGAGTCAGGAGAAAAAAATGTTTATGACGAAATAAGAGTTCCAAACATATGGTAAGTGTCAGGACAATGCTCAAAGGAAAAATTAAATTGCATCTGCTGTATAACACAAAATAAGGAGATAAAACCAAAACTCTAACTAAAACCACTGTACCTGGAATAGTGTTAACACCTGCTACCATTGCAAGTCTCTTTGATTCTAGCTTATCGCCCATTCCAGTGATAGCATCAGCATTTGGACCAATGAAGGAAATGCCTGAAGTCTCCAACTTCTGTACAAATTCTGCGTTTTCGCTAAGGAAGCCATAGCCTGGATGAACAGCCTAAGGAAAAAAAATTATCAAAAGCATATCAATATTAGCAAGCTCAAACAATACTGCTTCATAATAACTGTACATGACCTCTATGAGTGGATGTTCATCTACCACATGAAAATAAAAGGACAAACTTCCATAGTAATCTTCCCAATTTCCTTGTTTTGATGATTGGTGTCAAATATTGTAATAACAAGACACTCATCTCTGTGTCATAACAGCGTGACTGGAAATAGGTGTTTTACATTTCCGAGAGCATGCACTGGTTACAGTACCACAGGAACTATTCACAAAGAAATTTAATAATCTATAAATGACTATGGCAATCTCTACTGAAAGGCATATGAGCAGCCTCCACAAATGGACCAAGAACACTACCATGAATCCATCACTGCAAGAGTAAACAATCCATCCAGTACAATTCACAGTTCAGGGGATGAATGTGAGAAGAATCAGGAAAGCTGGAGGTACTACTCTATTTCTAAACAAAGAAATGTCTTTTCTAATATCTTCATTAGTTTTGTGATTTAAAGAGTAAATTGATAAGTTTCTTAAGTCAGGAGAAGCCTTTCCATACAGAGCAATTACTTTATGGAAAAATGAAGATAATCAAGACACGTTTATTGTCCTTCACTATCCTGTCCATGGAATCTTAAGAAATGAAAATCATCCACACAAAACACCTTACCTCCCAAAATGGAACAAAAAAGACTATGTCTACATGTATTGCCTGCATTGCAGTATAGTTATTTGGAGTGGAATAAGAATAGACAGAAATATCATTTTGGAAATATCAAATACAGCTGTTTCAAGTTCCATGTACAAAAGTTAAAATTTCATGTTACATAACATGTTGAATCCCAAGTTAAAGTTTCATCAGGGTCATAATTCAAGCAAAATCCAAACTAGAATTAAAGGTCTCTTATCATCTAAACTTTCATATGTTGGGAAACAACTGCATAAAGTACCATGATCAAAGGTGGAATCTTCAAGTTATGAGCCATCTTTGACTCTCCGTCATACCTTTTTACAAGGGACATAAATAAGTCAAAACTAGGGTTGTGGACTTGAAAATTCAGTTCTTCAGAACTCTGATGCACTTGACCAGACTGTTGCATATCTTATCAAATATATCTTCACTAAACCAAGATGTGACTCTTGACCACAGATGACAGATGGACGACAAATAAACAATGACTATGATGGACAGAGATTCCCAGATGTTTGCCATGCTATGCTGGTGATTCAATGATAGGAAGAGAAATCCAATTTCTCTAAACTAAAAGCCAACATCTGACCTGCTAGTGATACAGCTCCAATATGAATGAATAACTACTTCACAAATCTTAACAAGTTTTTCTGTTACTAGCTCCCGTGGGTACGTCTTCACCAGTCATCTTGATCATCAAAAGGCAATATTTGTTTTCACCTGTATGACATATTTTTAATTTAAAATCCTCATATGACAATACCTGATCTTCTCAATATCTGTCTAACCTATTCTTAATAGCAATGATGTCTGGTGCTCTAACTATTTGTTCTATCAAACTGTTCCATGTTTTCGTTATTCTCAGCATGTACAAATCTTGCTGAAGTAATATTTCAGCTCCATGTGGTAAAGGTGTCAAACAGTTTCCCAATACTATATTGCTGAGCTATCTTTAAATAGTGAAAAAGCAAGTACGGTAAAACAAGATCTCAGTGTGTACAAAAAAAATCATGAAGTGATAGGCTGACATGGAAAAGTAAGAGAAAATACTCAGAGAGTTTACCTTTGTGCTGGACTGGTCCTGCTCAATGAGCACAATGTGAAGAAGTTATCTCTTTCCTTCTCTTGAACTTGGCTTCACATTCAACTCTTATTTTATACACAATTACAGTCTCAGTGATGAATAACATGGACATACACTGGAAGCTCACTTACTTAATATTCAGTTAACCACTAGATAGTTAGACATCCATTATTAACTGCGACTTTGTACATTTAACTGCCTGCCCTCCCTCCCCACCTTATCACATTTCTTTAAAGGCCCACCACCCACAACATGCATCAGGATCACAGCTGGCCACCCATGCTGCCCTCATTTGTGTAGTAATCCACATGGTTAATATATGTCACTTAAACTCCACAATGAGGTTTAGGGGCCATTACACATCTGTACTAATCTGAACTCTTTTCAGCAATCCCCAGGCAGCTACCTCCACAACAGTCACCAACCCCATTGACCTGATGACTAAAAGCCTTCTATGAAGAGCTGTAGCCTCTTAACAGTTTGAACAAGAAAAAGACATTTTAAAGATCTCTGGCATTGAAAAACTGAAATCTTAAATGCAGTGCACAAGATTAAGTGCACTGGCAATATGTTACAGTCAACTGCAGCATGTTCTATGGGAGCACAGAAGTACAAAAAAATTAAGGGCACTGGCGATATGTTACGGTCAACTACAGCAAGTGTTCCATGGGAGCATACAACCACTCAAATCTAATGATAAGTCAGAGGATAGGAATACAAGCATATCCCCAACAAAATAGAAAGGAAGTGAAGGGTTTTAAATCCCTGCAATCCATGTGGTTTCTAATCATTCAGAGGACTTGAAAACAAAGGAAGAAAAAAATATGGCAAGGATTATTCTGAGTTCCTCAGGAGTGAGTGCAGACCTGTTATTAACCCTTAAAGTGCACAAATGAAATTTGCTATGTGCAAAAAAAAAAAAAAAATCTTAAATTGTTTATTTACCTTAAAGAAACATTAACCTGCATGTTAAACAAAAGAAAAATACAACGGAAGATTGGTAGATTGGTACTTACATTTTAGTGGAATTGACAGGATTGTAAATTCACTTACACTACTGATCACCATGAGCAGAGTGCTACCTTCTGCATGCCAGGTACATGGAAAAAAGGCACTCTACCTGATGTGCAGCTCAGATGCCCATCCAACTATATGTAATGAGGGAGAAATGACATGCACACACACCCAGATTAACATCAAACTGCAGTAAGGCCAAACTATGGCACAAAAAATTTAAATTGTTAATTAACAAGATATGTAGAGATTGTGCATCATCAACTGATGACCCCTAGCAGTTTACAAGTGAAAAAATTACAAGGAGAGGGAAGAACAAAAGAAGGGGAGATGGCTCATACAGTAGTAGTACCAGCTCCCCATGACCTTTTCCTCTTTAAGATACCTGCCTCTTTTTCTATTCACTGCACCAACATTTGCAGTCTTTTTATTAACCTCCCTTCTGTTGAACACCATCTGTTTAGTACTCTCTTAATATCTTACCCCTCTCAGAGACCCAACTGTCTAATGAAGTTTTCACAAGCCCCTGTCTTATATACAACTATAATTTGCAATCACAATTCTGGTTCAAGGATGGTGTTTATGCTTATTCCAACATCAAGACACTACTGGCACACCTCAAGGGCCTTGAGTCCCCAAACTTTGAAGTTATCTGGCTCACAGTCTGTCACTTAACTACCACTGTTTTCCTTTGTCTCACCAACGGCTCTCCTAATTCTACAAATTTATAACTTTCTTTGATTATCTACACTCCTTCCATGAGGCTGTGACATCCTCACACACGCAAGCTGAGATCCTATACCAAGGGGATTTCAATGTCCTCCAGTACGAATGGTGGAGGACTGAAGCCTTAATTTTCCCCCACTCTCAACTATCAAAAGCAAATTATCACCTACCCCACCCATACTCTTGACTGTTGTGACCACTCTCCTGTTTTTTCTGGATCTGTTTTTCACTTCTAATCCTTCACACTGTAGCTACACAATCTTGCCCCAACTGGTTCATCTCACCACACTCTCATAAATGCATCTACTTTAATGGCATCTCAATAAAACTAACAGGAATAATTGACAAAAATCCTTTTTTAACTTTTAGTTTTTGACCTCTGGGTAAATTACTGTCTCTTATGTGGTGATGCTTCTGTCTCTACCAAACAAATAGCAGAGGTTACAGTTGTGGGAATGGAAGCATTTATCCCCTCTTCACTTCCTCCAATCCATGTTCCTGTTCTTGGGCCATTCAGGCAAGGGATCAAGCATATCAGACTTTGTAAACTCTTCTTCTTCTGACTCCCATTCAGCATTAATCACTACCCGCAATCACTGAAAGTATGTTACCCATGAGGCAAGGAGTTCTTTTATTCAAAGGAAGTGCGATAACCTCTCCTCTTCATCTACAGATAGATCTTTCAGATCTTTAGCTAATGGCATTGCTAACAACTTCTACTGCACTAACTTTCCTTCATTTTTCCATTCTGACAGTACTATCTGTGTCTTTCCCATTATCAAAGCAACTCTCTATGGTTCTTGTTTCTCCTCTAACTCCACCTTTCTTTCTTCCCCTGATGTTCCTCTTACTAATCATATACCCCTACCATTAACTCCTTTCAAACTGTCTGAAAAGCACTTCTCTCTCCAGACAAAAGCAAGGCACATGGAACTAATGGCCTCCATCCTTGAGTACAGAAAGAGTGTACCTCCAAACTTGCACTTGTGTTTACTCATCTGTTCTGTTTCTGTTTAAAAGCAAGAACTTTTCCTTCTTCTTGGAAATATGCTTTGGTTCATCCCATCCCTAAGAAGGATGACCATTCTAACCCGATATTGTCCTGTTGCTTTGATATCTACTATTTCCAAAGTCTTTGAATCCCTCCTCTGCTCCAATAAATTTAGACATCTTGAATTTCATAGCCCTCACTCTGATCACCAGCATGGCTTCCATAAGGTGAGATCCACTAGTGATATTCTTTCCTATCTTACTAATGTATGGTCATCATCTCTGAAAGATTTTGGGAAATAGTAAGTTGTTTCCCTTGATATATCCAAAGCTTTTGACATGGTAGGGCACTGGGGTCTCATCTCTAAACTCCACTCTTTTGGCTTACCTCCCTCACTGTGTTCCCTCATATCTAGCTTCCTCTCTGGCCAGCATATCTCTGTGGTTGTTGATGGATCAGCCTCTCCCCCGTTCTTCATCAACAGCAGTGTCCCTCAAGATTCTGTTCTGTCCCCTAAACTTTTTTCTCTTTTTTATCAACAATTTCCTTTCTTCTACAAATAAACAAATGCCCTCATATGCTGTCAACTCAACACTGCATTCCTCCACATTTGCTACTTCTTCTCTCACTCGATCTACATCTCATCTCAACAAAACTGGTAAGTTTAACAAGACTTAATTTCTACCCATTTCTCTACTGAAAATTCCTCACTACTTTCCTCTTTCCCTTGACAGATCTGTAATTCCACCTTTTGACTCAATGAACATACATGTAATTACTGTAACATCCACACTATCTTGGAAACTCCATATTACAGAAATAGCTAAGTCTGGCTCTAAGAAACTGTAAGTCCGTTTATATGTTGAAAATGCTTTTCTTCCGAACAGTTGCACCGTTTATACAAAGGACTGATCTGTCCTTGTATGGAGTACTGCTCTTACATCTGGGGTGGTTCTAGCTCTGCATCCTTATTTGCCAGAGTTGAGTTGAAAGTAGTCTGACTTTTCAACTTTCTAAGGTTGACTTTAAAACTTGACCCACTTGCCCTACACCACAACTCTGGCTCACTTTCCCTCTTCTACAGGTATTACTTTGGTTTTTGATCCTGAAAGCTAACTTCTTGTGTGTCCCCACCACTAGCTAGACCATGCAATACTCAGCAAGCTGCTGTGGTTGTTGGCAACTCAAGGGAGGGCCATTTTGATAACTGTTTCTTTCCTACACCTCAAAGCTTTGGAACTCCATCCTTTCATGTCTTCCCAAATACTATAACCTAGTACTTTCTAAAAGGCAAGTCTTCCATGTCCTCCAAAATCCATAAATACTTTTCCCTTGTCATTCTTTTTCCATTAATTCAATTTTTTTATATTTCAACTACAGCCTGGCTTGATGTGGACTATTGTCCATGATAGGAGCCTACAACATAAAAGAAAATAAATCCAGAGCATTGCTGTCCAAGAAAAGACAGTGGTATCATAATGGTCAACCCTCATGTGGCTCATCTTTGCCAAGAAATTATGGAAAGCAGCAGCCAACCACATGACACAGGTTTAGGTCTTAAAAGCCGGGACACACACACGCACAGTTTATGTCAGCAGTTGCTGAATTAATACCTACAAAACAGTGAGAGGGATGCAATATCTTGGCTAATGGAAAGGTATAGTTGGAGGGGTTGTAACAGTTGAGCTGATAAGGCAGAAGGCTTCTAATTCCATTCTAACAAGGAGCTATGTATATATGCAAAAGTACCTCATGCTAGGCAAAAGGCTTCTGATTACATTCTGGCAAAGAGCTAAGTACACAGGCAATAGTACTCCATGCTGGAGTAACTGAGACCCACATAGATATGGAATTGATGATCACAAGAAAAATATCAGCAGCATTTATAAAACTCTTAAATGCTCTATCAACTAATCATTTTGCAACATTTGTAATCTCATCAAGCCAGTGTTACCGGACTCCACCTGCTCAAGGTTACACCACATGTGAAAAGTCACCTTTGGTGAGGTTATATCACTGGAAAAACAGTCATCAACAAACTTCTCACTCCAAAGGAGTCAACATTTCCCTACTACTGGAAGAAGCACAGGCTTGAACTGCAGGAGCTTCTAGAGAGGTTCTGGGTAACACCAGGACTCTTTCAAAGAAGCTGGTCCTGGGGTAACTATATCTCATCAAACCAGATCAAAATTCATCATAATTCAGCAAAGCTACAGATCAGGAGTTTGTATATGTACATACGATTTTCGTAAGGATTTGCAATTTGACTCCATCCTCAAAAAATCAGCTGAAGGTTGAGAGAATGAGTAGGGTAATGCTGAAGTGAAAAAGGGGAAGTTAAAGGGCAAAAGAGGGAAAGACATAGGGTGTGGTGTTACAGGTTGGTTGAAGTGAAACGCCATTAAACAGTTTGGTTGTTTGGATATGGCACAAGACGACAGGTTGATAAAAAATATATATATTTGAGCAAGGTAAGTAAATAAGAGTGAAGGGGAAGACTGCTGGCATTTTGTGAAGGAACAGTGAGAGAATACATTGGGGAGAAAACCCAAAAAGGTGTGTGGAGTATGGAGAATGTCAGAGAGGTGTGTTTGATTAACGTGCCATGGGTATTTTTCTCCCATGGCCACAATCCCCGGGGTGTGGTTCGCAGAAGAAAAAAGTTGTTAGAGATATAGATTTAGATTTCATAAGAATATGATATGATTAAGAAAATGTGGCAACCAAAGAGTACATTTTACTTATTCATATGAATGTGCAATCAGCAACATATGTGTTTTCCTGCTTTGTCTCAGAGTTTATGAAATAAGTTGAAAATCAATGACATGCATATCTCTGAAACAATCAAAACAGTGGATAGGCCTTGCAGTACAAGACAGTGTGTGTCTAAACTACAAAAAGTGACAGACTTACATAGTCATATTCTAGAGTGTTTTACAACTTATAAAGCTCAGACTCAATGCAAATTTAGAAGATGGAGCATGGTCTAAACATTTATAAAAATCTGTGAGGATGCTACTCATCAAGTATAAGAATTACATTGTTTGTTGTCAGACTTTATTGTAAGCACATCTGGAAAATATTTCTCAATGCTATTGTACATACATGTAAATCAGTCCTATCCTTAGCTTGGGATCATTAAAACTGAAAATCTCATCAACTTCAGATAAAAAAGCAAAGCAAAGTTGATCAGAAACAAATGTATGAGAGGCATTTAGGGATATACATACATAAGCATGATTCAATTTCACCTTTAAATCTGAGCTAAAGATCTATGGGGTAAGATCATCTAACCAACTATGATCCTCAGCCACAGTGAGTTACAAATGATAGCATTAGAAAATCTACCTCAGCTTATACACAGGGTAATACACATCAGCATGGAATTCAGCTGCATTTCTGAACTTGAGTGCAAGATAAATCAAATGGATATTTTCATCATAACTGATCATCATTCCACAATTCAGTAAATGAGACTTACTCCCACTAATGACTTCTGTTAAATTCACAGTCATCTCTAACTGATGATTTCACATATTTGTCAGTATCTCCATGCATGAATATAAATCATACCTGAGCTCCAGTCTGTTTGATAGCTTCCATTATTCTATCCATGAGTAAATACGAATCTCGGGCCTGTGCTGTACCTACACATACTGCTTCATCTGCACACTTCACGTGAGGCTGTTGGGTAGAAACAGAGGCTCATTCAATTAAAGTTATATCAAACTATATATTATAAATACATAGTGCTTCATCTGCACACTTCACATGAGGCTGTTGGGTAGAAACAGAGGCTCATTCAATTAAAGTTATATCAAACTATATACTATAAATACATTGTTAAGCACTTAACAAGTAAGTATCAGCAATTATTTTTAATGTAATATTATTAGCAGAATAGCTAACTCCTATATCTTGAGTTATTTATTAATTATTAGATATAACTAAAAAACCTTTCACTAGGTTACTAACAAATCACTCATATACTAAATACTTTAACCAAGCAAACTTTACCCTTCTATAAGATGTTAAGATACAAAATGTCAATATACAGGTAACTTGTAATGAAATACAAGCTAGTATAAAAGTCTATGCAAAATAAAATTACATATTCTATCTCTTCATATCTGTCTGACATTCCCTTCATGAAATACATTACAGATATGATCCATTATCTATTCATCTTTCTAATATGGTTCTCCAGTGATACAATGTAACTAAATCAAATCAATGCCTATCTCACATGTAGATTCCTTTGATCTAATTGCTGTCAGATGAAAGCTGAGTGTGTGGTCTGGCTTCAATTTTCCCCATCCCAGAAGTCCTTTCTAACTTTAATAGGCTCCTGCAGTGCTCAGGAAGCTGCCATGTCAACTGGACAGAACAATAAGTCATTTAGTGTATTGATACTTAGTGTGCATCTATGTGAGGAGAGTGCAGGACAATTGGGCTGGTGGTTGTATCATGGTAATGAAGGGTCTTGAGTATATTAAAATGACATTTGTAGTGTTGCAGGGTTGGTTGATATCCAGAGTCATGTCTGGGGGACGTTGCCTCTGATGGGTGCATGTCTGGTGGGGTGGAGTTGAAGACTGAGTTTAAGGGTTGGCTATTTAGTGCTTGTCAGTTTATTTCAGTGTGTGTGTTTTGTCAGTGTTATATCTGTTTGGGGCAAGGGGAATCTGTGAGTAGATGTTACTCAAGTGCAAGGTATGAATAAGCATTCTATTTCAACTTGGAGAGTGGTGGTTAGTTATGGAGTGGTTTGGGTGGGAGGGGTCTAGTGCTAATGTAATGAAATGAGCTCTAAGCACTTAGGTGAGACTATATTAGGAAGTTATTTGTTTCACTGTAAGTGTTGAGTGTTTGCAGTTGCCAGGTAGCATGTGATTGTTCTGAGGGCCCTATTTTGTATGGTTTACATCTTCATTATATTTCATGAGGAGAGGGTGGATGATGGCAGGAGAGGCACAGTTTATTGTGGAGCAGATATACTGTTTGTAGAACTTAAGGGATTCTTTCTCCAATTCAAATCTCATGTTAGTTAGTGTTTTGATGGCATTTACTTTGTATATTGCTTTTGTGCTAATGTTAATGGTGTGGGGAGTGAATGTCAAATGTGTGTTGTATATGATGCCTAGAATGATTTGCATTTTGTTTAGTGAGAGTGATTACCTATTCAAGGTGACTGGAGAGTGTGAGCTTGATTCATATTTTTCTTGGGTTAAGTGTGATTGAGGACTTATGTGGAGATGCAGTCATTCTGCTCTAGGTGAGATATTATTCCAATTGTGTAATGTAGAGCTGCATGTTTGTTGCTGGCACTATGGAGTCAAGGTGTTGTGTTGTGATTGTGAGGTCATCTGCATATGAAAGGACCTTCCTGTAGTAGTTTGCTAGTGGTAATGGGAGGTCATGTACCAAGGGAGAGAAGGATATTTGAAAAGAAACTGCTACTTGGGTTGCAGGTTATAGCAATCTAAAACAATAATACTTCTTTCAATAACTTATAAGCCCCTCTGACAAATAAGTTACATAGATTAATAATAATATATACCCTAAAAGTGAGTCCTGCAGGACACTACCAGTTAATTCCATGCATTTCTAAAAGGCATCTATACCATGAGTCATCTTTTCCCTTCCAATCAGACTGCTTTTGATCACAGATCCTCTCCTCTTACGCCTACCAAGAACTCCGAAGATTTTACATAAAACCAGTGGTCATTGTCAAATGCCTCTTGGTAGTCTAAAAGTACACAATCTAGCCAGCTATCTACTTTTCTGGGGTGGTACTCAATTGTACACATCCAACAGATGTGCAATTCATGACCTCTTTCCTTTTAAACAATTTGTTTCCTAATTACCATTCCCAGCAAATTACAAGGTACACTTTTTGATAATACTGGTCTCTAGTTTACAGCAATTTTTCACTTTACTTTCCTCAAGTGGCCAGTCATGACTCTTCGCAAATGTTTATATTGGGTTACAATGCCACTAAGGTCTAGTTCTTTCATATACTTAAATATGTTAAATCATTTCATTGCTCTCCATGATTATTCAACCCTCCCAAGCTGGTGATGCTGATGAAGTTTTGGTTCTTCACATATACCCTTCTCCCTTTCTTTAATTCCCCATCTGAGTTTTTGTGGTCTAATAATATTTTCAGCTGCCAATTTTTTCCAAATGTACCTATGACTGTCTATTGGGCAAGATAAAACAATATATGGGTGAGTTACGTTTCTATCAATTTTTATTTATCCCTGAGGATAAAAGGGATGTGAGTGGGGGGCTGGAAATCCTCCCCTCCTGTTTTACTTTTCCAAAAGAAGGAACAGAGAAGGGGGCCTAGTGAGGATTTTCTCTCTAAGGCTCAGTCCTCTGTTCTTAACACTACCTCACTAATGCAGGAAATGGTGAATGTGCAAGAGAAAAAAAATCTCATAAAGCAATCATATCAACTCATAAAGAATCCATCTAAAACATGGTACCTGATTTTTCTCCAAAACCAGAAGCCCTTGAATACCAATCATTCTGGGTATGGAGAAATGACTGATTAAGAATTTTACAATCTCTGAGAAGAGCAGGTCTTGCAGCCTCCTACACAACCCTGATTATGCCTTTATCATTTTCATTAATAACTGGTCTGGTTCATTAAACTCGTAAAGTGATTGTAGATTAGTAAGATTTTTATCAACTTTTTTGTATTGCTGATTGTTTATGGTAGTATATGGGAAGGACAGATAACAGTCCATAATGGTCTATAATGTGGTTATCTGTAAAAGGACAAAAAAAAATCTAAATATTAGTGAAAGAAACAGATATCAAAGCAGGAGGCACCTTCCCACCCATCCTCTACCCCTGGCTCAAATAATGACAGGTAAAAGATAATTTTGATGGATTTTGTAAAAACAAAGAATTATTAACTAGATTATTGTTTCCTAAATGATAAGAGGTGTCAGCAAAGTACCTGTCTAGCCTCAATTTCAAGGCATTCACAGTCTTTGCATTTACTACTTTGAAAGGTAGTTTTCTTTTTATGTTTAAGGCTCCATCCATGTACAAAAGTCCACATCAAGGCCAGACCCAAATTGAAATACAGAGAGAATTAAGAAACAGGAAAAAAAGACAGGGTAAGTATTTACCAATTTTTGAGAAAGTGAAAGACCTGTTTTCTGCAATGAGCCAGGTCACAGTTATCAGGAAAGACATGAGAAGGTAGAGAGTTCCAAAGCTTCAACATGTAGGGAAAGAAGCAGTTATCAAAACGGCACACCCTTGAGTTGCCAATGGCCACACAATAATCGTGTGACACAGCAGCTTGCCGAGTATTGCGTAGTTTACCTAGTGGTGGGGGCATACAAGCAGCCAGCTCTTGGGAGCAAAAACCAAAGTAATACCTAAAGAAGAGGGAAAGTGAACCAGCATTCAGCCTTATCGTAACAACTTTTTGATGCCTTCATCTTCAAGGGGGAAGATGCCAAACAAAGTTTAAGAGTCTTGGCAGGTAGTAGTTGGTAGGCAGCCAACTACCCTCCTGGGTATCAGGAAGGTTAGTGACATCTGCTTAGTGAGCCAGCACTTTAGTGGTTGTCAAGTTGCACTCTTCTGACCCAGGTAGCTGTCTTTTCTTTCTCCCTCACTAACATGTGGACTACTTGACAACACTTAACTCTTGCAGCTCATTCTTCATAACTCTAGATTTTCGTGCAGTGAGCACTCTGCGCTAGCCCTGCCTTTTGGCAAAATGGTAGGAGCAGTAGATAAGAGTAGTAAGTAGGAACATTTAGGCAGAATTATTAGGTAGAAACATTAGGTAGGAGCATTAGATAATAGTAGTTATTAGGGACATTAGATAGGAACCTCTGCAGACACTGTGCTATGTGCTAGACTTGCCCTCAACCAGTGACCTGTTAAGGGTGAGGCACTAAAGGCTAAGACAACGGCACTAGAGTTCTTTAGTTATGTAGACTCTGTTGCTGTGGCCACCTCTTTGAGGGAGATCCATTTGGAACGGGCATCAGAGATATAGATAGATAGATAGGTTTAGAGTCCCAAAGACCCTTCAAATAGCTGGTTTTATTATCATCTTTGACAGCTCCTGCTTAATTTTCATCCATAATTTTACATGGCTAGAAATATATTTAAACTCTTAAACCAGCCTCTCTGTTGTCCCAGGGACAAAGCTCCAGACAACACAAATTGCCTTTCATTTCCAGACTTTGGTGTCGTGATATCACGAAGTGCAACTTTTTGGAAGTTCAGTTTTGCAGCAGTGTGCAAGAGTTGACATGGTGTCAACAGTATTGTGCATAGGAAAGGAGGATTTTCAGTTGGATCCATTATCTTAGGAGTGGCACCTTTATTTAGATCTGTTTGCCACCAGAAGTAGTGTGTTATTACTGATGAATTTACCTCCAGTTTTTGATGTGTATCAGTTGCAATGGATATGGTTTCCCTGAGTTGGAATTGTTGCATTTAAATCTATTTTCTTCCCCTTTTACATCTTCCAGGAAAAGCTATCAGACTAATTGATCTCAGGGGTTTAATAATGCTGGTACCCCGAAGTGGAACAAAGAAATACTTTGTCCCACAGACTTCAAGTGTGGAATGCTCATGGTTAGGATCTGCTTGACCATCTTACCTTTTTTTTTTTTTTTTTTTTTTTTTTTTTTTTTTTTTAACCAGAAACCTGACCTCAGAGCCCCTAGATTCTGCAATTTTCATGTATAGATTTTTTTCAAATACTTTTATGGGCTGATTTGGAGCATGCTAAACATGTGACTTTTAACTTTGCATTCTCCCTTTTACTGAAAGAAAATACTAGTTGGTCTGGGAAGCCTTGTAGTATTTCCTTGAAGAACTCCATGCCTCAGACATGACTGAAGCCATTTAGATATCTCCTTGAGCCATATTCATGACAAGAATAAGACAAGTAACTGTATTACCTTGTAGGAAAGTGCCCTTCAGGAACCCCGTCTCTGGTTTTTAGTATTAAACTGACAGGCCCTGTTTGGGATAGACTTCACTGATCTTTCCATATTGTGTTACTTATCCGCTACAGTCCAAGTGGGAGTTTTCAAAATTCCTAGACCTTTTACAGCTTAATAATTTTTTGGCAGATTAGGGCCTCAGCATCCAATTAAAAACTTTTTTTTTAGGTGGGTGAGGTAATGAAGTATGCACTATATCCACTCATAAGAATCTTCTTGGCTTTGACAACAACCCCAAATGGTTAAGATGTACTCAGACCCTAGATTTTTGGCTCAGAATGAAACTGATGAATTTAGAAATAGTTTTATTGTCATCCATTCGTGGAAGATTGTATTAAAAGGGCATCATGCCTTATACCCTTTTTGAAAGTTGAAAAATCTTTTCTCTCTAAGGTGGTGTTTTGCTGTTTTCATTTTCTGGCTTTAAACCCTGCTATACTTTCTCTTCTTTTTTTAAAAGCTCTTTCTCTACACCAATTGTGACTGCTTTTTGATTTGATACCTGTCATCTGTGAATTCTGAGTGGCAGGGAGTGAGAGGGTTGATGATATCCTCTCTCTGGTGGTCTCTGATTGGTTGAAGGCAGGCCCAGAACAAGCAAACTGTCACTGCCGTGGTTGAGTTGCTAGCAAAGTGTGGGGCCAAGTGAGGTGTTTACCCTCTAAGACTCAGTCATCTGTTTTTGAATGCTACTTTGGTATTGCGGGAAATGGCGAATATATCTGAAAAAAATACAGACACACACACATACACACACTGTACCTTCATGCTTCAGGAGTCTCTTCTGTCCTTGTGAGGCTTCTGCAGCACTCAGGGAGTTGGTCGTGTCCACCAGGTAGGACTACAAGTCATGAAGTGTTGTGATGTTTGTGTCTCTGTACAGCCAGTGCAGGGCAGTTGAATTCATAGTAAGTCCTCAGTGTCTCCTTTATGATAGTTGCATCGTATTCATGTAGGGTCTTACTATATGTTGAAATGGTGTTTGTAGTGTTGTAGTGATGTGTGATGTCCAGAGCATAAGTGGGAAAGTGTGACTCACTTTTGTTTGGGGAAGGTGGTTTTTGATAGGCGTATGTCTGGTGGATTGGAATTAAAGACTGAGTTGGGAGTTTGATTGTTTAGTGCTTGTAGGGTTATTTTAGTGAGTATGTGTTTTGTCCTTGTTATATTTGTTGGAGACGGGGGATTTGTGAGTAGAGGTTACTGTAGTATGAGGCAGGGGTAAGGAATTTATTTCTACATGGCATTGGTGGGTTGTTATGGAATGGTTTGGGTGGGAGGGGTCTGGTGCTGTTGCATAGAATAGAGTGCACATCATTTTGACATGGAACTGTATTGGGAAGGTCTTTGTGCCATTATACCGAGTTTTTTTTTTTTTTTTTTTTTTTTTTTAAAGAGGGTGGGAGACCAGGAGAGTGAAGTTTAGTTGAGTTTAAAGTGGCACAGATTAATTACTTGTATAGCATATTGAGGTATTTTCCTTGTCCAAGGCTGGTGCTAGTTAGTGTTCTGAGGGCATTTAGTTTGTGTGCTGCTTTCGTGTTGACATTATTAGTGTGGAGAGTGAATGTCATGTGGTGTTTTTCTCAGTTGGAGAGACTGTCCGTTTAAGGTGACTGGAGGGTGTGAGCTGGATTCATGTCTGTGTAGGGCTAAAAGATTGATTGAAGACTTCTGGGGAGATACAGACATTTTGCTCTGGGTGAGTCATTAGTCCAATTGTGAAATGTATGGTTGTATGTTTAATGTTGCAACTGTAGTGTCAAGGTGTTGTGTTTTGAATGTGTGGTTGTCTGCATATGAAAGGAACTTCATGTTGAGGTTTGCTTGAGGTAGTGAGAGGTTGTTAGGAAGAGATTGAGGAGAGTTTTTGTTAAGTGTGGTGTCAAGTATATTTTATGCGAGGATGTGATGAAGATAGTATCAAATGCTTTGTTGATGTTTATTGCCACTTTTGCTGTGTAGGAGGGAGATGTAATTGGCTGAATGTATCCAGGATATGTTATGTGAACTCAGTGTGGAGTGCGGTAGTAGAGTGTTTGGATCTGAAGCCATGCTGTGGATGAGAGTGGGATGTTATGTTTGATTCTTTTGTATTTAATTTTTTTCAGTTTGGATACTGAGGATAGAAGTGATGTAAGGTTGCTGGAGGAGGGGGAATAGGGGGAAGGGTTTGAGGGGTTGTAGCACAGGTATTGGCAAGTTTCCAGATGTTAGGGATTTTGTTGTGTAGCCAATCACTAAAGTGCAAGATGTTGTAAAGGTCAGTTGCAGGCATTGCTTTTACCTGTGAGATGAAGGGTGTTACTGGACTAAGCCTGCTGAAGGTTAGAGTTACACCATGGATGCAAAGTCACCTTTTGTGAAGCTGTCACTGGAGTACAGTTTTGTCGAAGAACTTCTAACTCCAAAGTAGTGTGCATTTCCTAAGGAACCTTCCCACCCAAAAGGAGTTTGTGTTGCCTTGCTCCCACATGGAGCAGAGCCTTGAAGTTGCAGCAGCCCCATGAAACGGTTTTAGGCCTAAGACTGTGTAAGTAGCAATATATGCCAGGTGGAAGTGTCAAAATATATTTTTGTTTTCATTCTTTTGCTCTCTTAATTTAACCAACCTCTTACTCTCCAGTCACCTATCCAGACTTGCAACTAACCTGTCCAAATCCAAAACCATGCTCCTTTAAATATTGAAGTTCAAGGTCTTTAAGAAGAACTTATGGCAACTAAATGGCACTTTTACTGTCTATGCAAAACATTGAACCAAAAAATAGGAAATTAATTTGTTAGATATGTATCTGCAAGGTTTGTGTATACACACCAGTTTACTTAAGAAGAAATTGGCATCAGTGTTTCTTTTTTTTTTTTTTCAGACTTGAGTATTACCCACAATTTCTAATTTTGTTGCTGTTGGGTGGGTTTTACAACCCTATTGTGAGTGCTGCTGGAGGAGCCATCTGGTGTGTTGGACGCATTGTGTATGCTCTAGGTTATTACACAGGAGGTATGTCAAGTGTAGAAATTTACTCTTTCCACTAGTTGTTAATTGTGAGACAATGATGTTAAAGAAAGCATGTATACTACAAATGAATTCTGTTTAAGGTTGTATGTTTAGCTGATGAGACATGTTGAGTGGCTTTAGTATATACTTTTTTATTTCATAATGGAAAAGAATTGCACAGAATTTTATGTGGGATTTATCAAATCAAGGATGTAGAATGTAGGTACATTGCTATTCTTTAAATATTTGAATTACAGTCTACAGTCACATCCTTGATATTTGGATTTTTGTGCCAAGAAATAGATACCCTTTCATCTGTTAGGTAGTGGTTGGAAGGCAGCCAGTGATTAGGAAGGTATATTACCAGAACTACCTGCCTGGATATTGGGATGGTTAGTGATGGCTGCGAAGTGAGCCAGCGCTTCAGTGGTTGTCAAGGTACACTCTGACCCAGGTAGCCTTTTCTTTCTGCCTCACCCACACATGGACTACTGGCATTCTGCCCAAAAACTTACAATCTCACCACTTCATGCATAACACTTGACAACTCTTAACTCATACAGTTCATTCTTTGTAAGTCAAGATTTTCCTCTGGTGAGCACCATGTGCTAGCCCTGCCTTTTGGGAAAATGGTAAGAGCAATAAATAGAGGTAGTATGTAGGAACATTTAGGCGGGAGCATTAGGTAGAAGTAGTTGGAAGGAACATTAGGCAGGAGAAGTAGGTAAAAGTAGTCAGTAAGAACATTAGGCAGGAACCTCTGCAAACACATGTGCTAGAGTTGCCCTCTGCCAGTTGTCTGTTAAGGGTGAGGCACGGAACAGGCATGAGAGATATAGATAGATAAATAGGCCACAGTTTGTGAAAGAGTGAGAAATGTCAGCATTGTTAGAAAGTGAGTAAGATCTTACAGATACAGCTACTGACACATATATATTATTTTCAGATCCTAAGAAGCGTATGAATGGCTCTTTTGCCTACATTGGTTTGTTTGCAATGCTTTACTGCACTGTCCGCCTTGCCACTGGGATGCTAGAGTGGTTTTAGAGGAGTCCTTGGCAGCATCTCTTCAGAGCCATCTCTGTGAAGCCATTTTTATGTGTGTCTCTTTATCATTACATGATAATGTTGAGAATAACCTTAATTTCATGGTGCTATATATCTTTTTCTTTACCTTCAGGTTATGTGTGTAGACAATGAAGTATATAAGTATACTTACACTAAGACAGGTTGTGTGTGTGTTGTATTGCCCTCTGATGTAATCTATCACAAGAATATGTACAAATTCTACTTACATATGTTACAAGTGTGCCCTGTATTATACAACTAAATGTAAATAGAGTAAGAGGTAATAGATATAGGAACGTCTCGATTTACGCAATAGTAACTTACTTGAAAATGATTATGTAAATCAAATAATGTAAGGTAATTAAGATTAGGGGTTTCATTATTCATAAAACAGTACTGAATATAATTTTATTAAAAACTACAGTATGCATGTTCTAGGAAATATTAAATATTCTAATATACATTTATTCCATTCTCTTCATAATTGAACTTCAGAATACAAGGTTGTAGATGCACAGTGATTACTGTTCCACTCTTGGCATTGGCATTCTCTTCAGTCTTCTTTGCCTGTAAAGTTCATTCACCGAGTTCAAAAGCATGCTTCATACCAGCTGTTTATTTCTCTTAACATTTAAGCATGTCCATTTTAACCTCAGTGGTGATGGCCTTACATTTCTTAGCACCACTGGGAACAGGAGAACTTAAAAGACACTTCAGTTTCATAATGCAAGGGGGCAAAACACATGCAATATACATTATACTGTAACACTTATTGACTATAGACTGTATCCATGCCATGCATTCATGCACTTCTCGCAGATCACTAGAATCGCCACACCAATGCGCTACCAGTGCAATGGTGATTGCATATACCAAACACAAGCCTGCGTAAATCTAGAGGTCCCTATATATGGGAAGAAAAACCTGACCAGATTTTGAGGTTGTGTTCAGGAAGCACTGGAGTATTAATTGTTTAGTGTTGTCACTTTTAACAGATACTTTGGATTTGTAATACAGTATGAAAGTTTATTTGAAAAAAATGTTGATTGTGTGTGTTTATTTAATGTTACAGTGAAAAGCTTATCTTTGCACAAAATTTTGCTGATGTGTAATACAATGTGTTGTTACGCTATAGCAACATTTGAAAATTAGGGTACCAATTCATAGAATGACATTAAATTTTTGCAGTAGTGCCAGATTTAAAGAAAAGTCATATATTTTTTAATATTCCTTTCAAATAATAATGAAAATAGTAGATGTAAGGTTTTTCAACTATATTGCCATTTATTTGATATCAAAGCAAAATATTAGATTCTTATTGTGTTCCAGCCACTGATGGTCATCTAATAAGGAACACCAAGTTTTCATATTCTCAATTTGTCATGTAATGAAGATTTACTGAACTTGAAAGCATTGAAATAGGTAATATAATGACCAGATACATCAACAGACATGAATATTGCTCACTGCAGTTGATAAATTTACTTTGAAAGACTTCACAAAACATTCCATCCCTATCCCTCTCCACCACTACTTCACTCAATCCCTTGTCACCAACATTCTCAGTAAGAATCATTAAATATTGTGTGACTTAATGGTGAAAGGTCTACTGTTGCTGAATTAGAAAGTCAAATCTAAACCATGTTAGAATGTGATATATTTATGGTTAGCACATTCTGGTTTAATTCATACAATAAAATGAGATTGGTAAAATTTTGGTTAGGAACATAATGCCCCATATAACATGGGTTTCACTTATTTACACAGTTTCATTTCACTAGAATGATAGATCATCAAGAAAGTAACCCTGTCTTTCTGTGGAAACATCCTTTACTGCACTGTGACTTGATTTACTAAATAATTTGTAGTTCATATTTTCTTCTTTATACATGGTAAGTGTATTTCCAGTGATTGTTGTTTGGGAAGAAATAACATAATATTTGTACGTTAATAAAATATCTTGACAATGCCTGATTAACCCTTTGGATGTGCACTTTGACTTCACAGGGATTCCCTGTTGCTGTTATTTTGCTATCAAAAAATGAAAATACTGCTTTGAACTTTTGTATTACTTTTCTAACATAAAAAACTTGAGGTTCCTATACTTAGCAGTTTCTTTCCTTAGAAAGTATGTTACAATATTTTTTTTATCTTAAAACATACATTTTACCACTCCATGCTCATTTACTTTACCCTCTTCTCAAGTGATTTTTTCTATATGGGTGTAAATAATACATCATAAACTTGTGTAAAATAATGTAATCCAATTTAGAACAGTAAAAACTACAATCAAGATCATAACTGAAGTGTTTCTTGGTAATGATCATGGGGAACATATTTGAGTTTGAGGCCATCAACACCAGTTCCTGATCATTCACCTCTGTTGTCAGTAGTTTTTTCCTCTTTCCCTTCTTGATGTCCTGGAAAGAATAGAAGACAACTTTTAAATGGAATCCTTAGAGTCAAGGAGATGTTTCATCTTATCTGTCATCAAATTATTGTAAATTATCAGAATATTTTTTTTTCAGTGGAGCAGAATTTTACACAAATATTATTGTCTGTAACTTACTTAAGATAACAAACTCGGAACTTCACTTGGACTGTAACTGCACGAGTCTCAGCTTACTAATGAGTGTTTGCCATTCTCTTTACCATGGGCATCTGGAGATGGTAGCCCTTACTCGGTTCTGATTTTTGCTGTTCAATGCAGAGAAAATGGAAGAAGGTTGGAGTAACAGAAAACCTTTTTTGAGGATGGTAGACTACAGTCAACCATTGTGAATCTGTTATTATAAAGCAGTAGGTGACTGCCACTTGCAAAGGGTTAACTTGTACATCAGATGGATTTTCTGGATGATTCTCTTTTTCCATACACTTGAAGTTAGATATGGCAGTTTTCAGGAAGGCAGTACTGATATCATGAAGAAACATTTTACAGGTACAGAGACTGATAATGTAAGTTGTTTGAGTGTTGCAAAAAAAAAATGTACAGACAAATTCATACTAAGTGCTCAGACAGTTTACTGTGCTCCCAGTTAAGTAGTAGGAAGTGCTGTGTAAGATGTAGAGGTTGACATATACATCGCATAATACCTCTTAAAGAACTGAAAATTATGTTAGATATGTTGATATTTCCCCGCACAAGTTCATATATTTTGCTCATTTGTAGTGTATATTTTGATCTTGCAGCAGTTAATAGAGCAGAATTGTAATGCTGAAATACTGGTTAATGCATACATGAGGTATCTTTGTGTTTTCTATGACAATTCTGAAAAACTTTACCATCAGTTTTGGTTGATGTTTAATTGATCAGTGATAGTTACAAGCATTGCAAGTGACTTAAGTAAGGAGAATGGTATCGTGGAGTCTAGAAATTAGATCGGAAACAGTGGAAAAAGTATAGTAAAAAATGTTAGAGAGAGGGTAGATGAGGACCTAGGAAGAAGTTCCTTTACTGAATTTTGTATAAATAAAGGTGATATTGGTAAAGGTAATATAAGGTTGGAGAGATAACAGAAAGGAGGAGAGAATAAGGAATAAATAGAAATAATACATTATTGAGTTTAAAAATTTTATATAGGAAGTTAGAAGTATTGCTTTGAAGAGTTCATAAGCATTAGTTAAGCAAGGTAAGCATTAGTTTTTGTTGAGAAGGTAGACTGGGTGGTGTGGGTGAATGATAATGAAGGCTAACTGGGATGGTTAGTGATGGCTGTGTAGTGAGCCAGCACTTTAGTGGTTGTCAAGTTGACCTAGGTAGCTGTTTTTTCTTTCTGCCTCACCCACACATGGACTACTGGCATTCTATACACAATATACAGTCTCTCCTTGTCATACATAATACTTGACAATACTCAACTCACACAACTCATTCTTTGTAACTAGATTTTCCTGTGGTGAGCTTTGGGCTGTCCCTGCCTTTTGGTAAAATGTTACGGAGAAATAGATAGATGTAGTCTGGTAGGAACATTTAGACAGGAAAATTAGATAGAAACATAAGGTAGAAGTAATTGGTAGGAACATTAGGCAGGAATATTAAGTAGAAGTAGTCAGTGGGAATATTAGGTAGGAGCCTTTGCAAATACTGTCCTAGAGTTGCCTCCTGTCAGAGGCCTGTTAAAGGTCACACTCTAATGGCTAAGAATTGACACTGGAGTTTACTAGTTATGAAGACTGTTGCTGTGGCCACCCCCTTGAAGGAGTTCCTGTTGGGAACAGGCATCAGAGATATAACATTCCTTGACTATAGAAACAATGCAAAAACAAATTAAAATCATCTATATGAGTGGCTGGTAACAGAAAGTGGCAGAAATCAAGGCTTGGAAGGGGCATTCTGGGCCCTGGTGCAATTTTTTATTTCAGGTCCCCCTCACCTTTAAACACCAGTACCCTACACACACACAAATAAAAAAAAACTTCCATTTGGCAAAATTTTTCCTACATATTCAATCCTCAAGATTTTCTTATCAAGATATTCCATTTAATTTTCTATGCTGTAGCATGGGTTAATTAACGACGGGGATGCAAAAAGGCAACCTATTTACATACAGCTATAACATATTATGGAAATTACCACTAAAGAATGTATATTTATGACAGCTTAAGAGCAAGGTGTGGAAGTAAGCATGGCCTGATTGAGAGAACTGATCAAGGTGTATATGAATTGTTTGGAAACATGGAGGTGGAGGCGGGGAGGAAGACTGAGGAGATGGAAGAATAGAATGAAAGAGGCTTTGTGGTGCTAGGACCTGAATATTCATAAGGTGAGCAGCATGCACAGGATAGAATAAATTGGAGCAATATAGTTTATGGGGGTAATGCACAGACAATAGGCAGAACCTAGGCATATAAAGTAATCAGAGGAAACTGGCATTGCTTTGTTAGAGCAGGAATTTGCATATAGGTATGAAAATATGTATACAGAGAGGAAGAATAGATATTTTCATGAAATCATTAAAATGCAGATGAGGGTCTCAGGATGATCAAGCTGAACTGACGAAGGTATTGTATAGGAATGGAAACCATAAGATGTACATGTACGTGAAAGATTTGCCTCAATAGAATTGTGGTACATACAGAGATACACATAAAGAAATGAAAAATGTGAGAGGACTGATAAACAAAAAAATGTAATGAGGCAGACGTTTTTTAATCATAAGTGAACCAGGGGCTGTGGATTTAAAGGATTCACCCATGCCCCATTGAACCAGATATGTTAATGCTGAATTTGAATTTTTTTGCATTTTCTATCATTGGTATTGGCTGTACCACCTACATTAATAAGTTTCGATGCAAATTTATCATAGTAATAAGGCATCATTCCCAGTAACAGTTATATCACCCCTTATGTCCACATCTCTCTCTCATATCTTGACAAGACTTGGGACGGTAATTGAATGATTCTTTAAAGATTATGTGCTGCATTAGGTTTTAGATAATTCATCATGTCTTTAGGTTTTAAATATCGTCAGGTCTTTAGGTTTTAGATATAGTCAGGTCTTTAGGTTTTAGGTACCTTTAGGTTTCAGATATCATTAGATCTTAGGGTTTTAAATGTATTCAGATCTTTAGGTCTTATATATCATTAGGTCTTTAGGTTTTGTATAGGTTTTATATCCTTTGCTCAACCAAAGATGACTAAGCCCCTCAGATAAAATTAGGATGAGGAATATGTTGAGCTGTCTTGTTAAATTCATGCTGTTATGGAACATGGTCCTCCTGTCAAAACAATAGGGGGTAAAAATAGGTTTATATTAGGTCATGTAAAATTACCAATTTCTGAACCAGTGCTGATATTGTGACAGATTCTGACCTGTTTGCAAATACGGTTTAATGGACTTCTTTTTAAAGGTGCAGTAATACAAAATCACTGTTTTAGGAGATCTAATAGAGATGCATTCAAATAAGTGAAATTATATAAATAACCAAAATAGTGGAAGTAACTTCCTAAAACATTCTAATTCTTTGAGGGTATCTATACTGCCAATTCAGTGACTTCTACTGTACTTGTGTATTATTGTTGGTACATCAAATTATACCTGACTTGTGTTGTGTTTTTTTGTGTATGAGATTAGATGTACACAAATGGCTAGAATGTTTCTTCACAAAATAAAAAAAACTCTTTTCCACGTTAACATGGAAATGAAAAACATGAAAGAATATTTTGATATGTTAAAATTTAAGACAAACATTTTATATATCAACTTGTGGTCCCCCACCTAGAATACACATGTTAGGGCACTCACTGTCATTTTAGAATAAAGGAGGATAAAAGAATAATGCATACCTTTCAGTAATTCTCGTTCTTTCTGTTCTGTATCCCACCCATCCGTGTATCTTGATGTCTTATACACAACAGTTTTTACAAGATTATTCCCAAAAAATATCCTTAATTTCCTAATTTCTAACCATGCATGACACATGTGCATGTTGCTTTATATCTATCACACTTAAAATTGTATATGATAAACCAAAGCTTACTTATGTGCCATCTTTTCAAGCCATTCATCTTTCATCAGAATATCCAAACCTTCCCCCACATATTACTCTTACAACTCAGTAAGCTTGGATTTTACATGCCCTCACTCCATTCCAATCAAATCTACTACCCTGTAACTTACCCTCCCGAAAAGTAATCAGCCCAATTCATATTCTTAATCATCATATATTTATCTCATATTCCATTAAATCTTGTGGAGAAAAGGTCCTTAGCACGGAATAGGGATAGCCAGTGCCCTGAAATAGGTTAGTACCTTGCAATGCTAATTTTGAATATTAGGACTGGATTTACCATACACTTTTGTATAATAAACCCTGAGCAAAGAGCATTAGCCTTTGCTACAGAATGATTCAAGATCCAACTTTCGATATCTTGAGCGTAAGAGGTGAGTAAAAACTTTCATTTGCAATTGCATACATAACATTTATATTATTTTCTCCTGATTGATTTACAGAGATTTAGTAAAATAATTTCCTTATGATATAAAACAGTGTGAAAGAATAGTATCTCCAAGATGAGCTAGACAGACAAATTGTACACTGATTCATCTATTATCAAAGACTTTTATAAGACTACTCTTTCATCCAATAGCCTATGACATCTTTAGAACAGTGTTATTATCTTTATGTTGGAACTTTCTGATCACAGTTTTGGTTATCCAGAGTACATACCCATATGATTATGTTTAATATTCATTATTATTAACTCCATGCCTGAGAACCAGACTAGTAAATATCCAAGCTAAGAGCCAGAATTTACATTAGGCAAAGGATATTGTGAAGTCTTTGATAATGGAAGAATTGGTGTAAGCAGACAATCTATCAGTACATCACATTTCTTCTTTAGTGTTTACAGCATGTCTCATTGATATACTCCACAGGTTGACTATTTAGTTGTGCAGAATATACCAAGGTATATGTACCTCTCATGTTATTTCTTTATACTACATATGGTACAATACGTAGTGTATTACCTACAGAACCAAGTCGCATATATTTCTTTTGAGACGGTTTGGTCATTTTTCAAGTATTCATTTATGTATACATACATAATACAGTTTCACAGTTGTGTTATGCTCAAAAAAGAAGAAAAGCATTTTATACAAAACATTTACACAGTAAAAGTATGAACAGCACAGAATGGACTTGCTACAGAACATACCACAGAAAATAGTTGCAATACATCATATTTGCAACAAAGCATATCTTGATAATATGCTTCTAATATACATAGAGCATCCTAGAATATGCTCTCCATAGTAAACTCACAGACTGTAACAAACTAAGGTATGATCATAAAACATGCTTCCTCAAGAAAACACACAATCACCATGGAGCCTGCATTGCTAAGTATGTCCATCTTGAACATACTCATCTTATAGAATGGAATAGGCACATTTAGAACACAGTGCACTACAGAGTATAAGGGATTTTCCCTGCTTGCAGCAAGATATTTTTTTTGTGATGAGATCTATTTAAAGGTTATAATATGTAAAATTCTTGCACTATGTATGTGGTATTGCAAGCTCAATTTGTGTTGGAAAACATATTTGTGATAGATGCTTCTTAGCTCTGCAAGACCTATTGAATACATTGGAAGATTTGATTAAGAACAGAACTATTTGTCCAGCGTGGCCACATCAGTATTTGGTCTTGCAAGATCGGAATAGTGTATATCAGTATGTAAATGTAGAAGGAGCTGTTTCATTAATAAAGGCTCTACATAAAGCATTCCAAGTATACAAGCATCACAGAGTCTTTTTCCCGTGTTTCAGGAGCTATACAAGTTTTGCTCAGTTTGTTTCATATGTCTGCAGAACTGTGTGGGAAGTGTTATTATCTTTAAATGTATTCTGTGAACTGAATTATTCTGAAATCCTGAGAAATTGAGCTAGTCATCTAAGAAGCCAAGAGCTATAGGAAGACAATATTTACCAGAGCAATAAAGCAAGCTAAAGTCCATTGAAGGATTGGTTGCATTAAAGCACTCTAAGCAATATCATTAGATCCTGATTCTCTAGCTTTGTCTCTGTAAAGGCTTAAGTGTTAAGGTAATGCAAATAATCCTGTGACAACACACACAACTTGAGAATAGTCCTCTGATACTAGTACTTATTTCAATCGTTAATCAAAATAATTTCATAACTTTAAAAGGCCAAAAACTTATAAATCACAGATTTTTGTAGGGTAGTAATTTCATGACAGTAACTGCATTATCATTATGTATCCTAACTTTCTGATGGAAAAACTTTGTACTAATTATCATGCTAAGCTGACATCCCTACACTCCTTCTGGTGCTCTTTGGAAGGCATAGGTAAAGTTTAGCTACTACACTGGAATATCTATATATGATAATATCCATATGTCTACTTGTACTGCTAAGCTTTTTCTTCCATTCAGAAGATGATTAGAAGAAGCTTATCTCAGACAAGAAATTATACATCTATATTATCTTAAGATATACTTCATACATATGGTAGGCATGTTCAGGTCCAAAATGAGGCCCTTGAAAGATGTGACTATATATTGTTTACAAGGGTTTGTTGGAAGAGATCTTTCTATCTTGTCTAAACTTGTTCTCCAAAGGGAAAAATGGTGAGCTTTGCATTCTTGCTGAAACCACATTTCTAAGGTATGCATATAATGATTCATCGTAGGGAATAAAGTGCAGTAAAACTAGTGGAGAGGAGTTTTCTGATACAGATCTTGAAAGACTAGTTATGTAAGTACAGTAGGGTCAGGATATAGCATGAGACAGATACTAAAAATTTTTGTGCAGAATCAAATCAGACTATACTGTGACAACCATTTCCATGTTAAATAAGGGGCTAGGGACCATAGGAAAAAAAATGAATTATACGCAAGACTTATGGAAATAAGTGTACCAAATAATTCGCAAAACATTCTCCAGGTAGTTAAAATAACTTACAATTCCCTCAGAAAATGTCAGACAAATAATTCCCTATTTGCTACATCCACATTTCTTCAGGGTTCTTGAATGGGCTAGGTAAGTTTTTCTAAATATATATATATATATATATATATATATATATATATATA
>JAYMFT010269673.1:0-24222 GCA_038088735.1 Panulirus argus
TTTTCTTCGTCTGTTTCCTGGCGCTACCTCGCTGACGCGGGAAACAGCGATCAAGTATAATAATAAATAAAATATATTGAGAAAACATCCGAGGCTCTCTCCAAGCACTTCCTCCATCTCACACTTGCCAGGGAATCAGTATGTCCTTTCCATTTGCATGTATTTCCTTCATCTTATACCAGGAAAAAACAGAAAAATGAAAACCATATTGTTTGTCCGAATTGTTAGCTGCATTTTGCAAGTCACCTAGAATTTAAATGTTAATCACTATGAAGCTGGGAAAAAAAGTTATACCACAGATTATATTAATATTGAAATGCCTGTAACATAACTTTAAACTTTAAATCCAGTAAGTTACACATGCCATAATACTAAAAAAAAATTCCAAATACGTACACCCAACAAAAAACTATCCTTACATTCTTGTGTTTGGCAATATGAAACAACGGATGAATTATTCTGACAAGTGCTCTAGGGTGTTGCCTCACAAAGTATACAATGAGAACACATAATACTGTTTCTGGACAGTTACAGTGCATCTTATTTATTCTTTGTTTCATTTTTTTTTTTTTAAGGCTCTAGTCACGGACAATTATTGAGAAATGTATCACACATTCATTCTCGTCAATCATACAGTGACAACAAAAGTCACTCTGTTCATTTTTAAATCCATCAGACCCATCCATAAAGATAATCTATTTATTGGATGTACTTGTCACCTAAATATATTAAAGAAAAAGGTTAAAATCAACAGACGAAAGTCTCTTATAATAAATGGAAGTCTTAGATTAGCGAGATGTGTGTGAGGAGGGGCAATAGAAGTGTACTGTTGAAGCATGGTGAAACTGAATGGAAGTGACTACACTTGTAAGATGAATTCAGGAAGTTGGACAAAATAGGTCAATTTGATGATGTGTGTATGAGGACACTGAAAATAAAGTAAAGAGAAAGACTTTCAAAGTGTAATATCAGTATGAAATGTGAAGAACAAAGTTGTGATTAAGTTTAGATAGATGAAAGTGAAAGTCAGCATGGATGGTACTTGGAAAGCTGAAGATGAAAACACAATCTTGTAGGGGAGAATAATCAGAGTTGTACCAAAAAAAATCTTGCTAATGAGAATCAAGTGTAAAGCCTATAAGAAGCTTGCATGATGGAGAGCTTTTTCCAATACTAATACAGTATAAGGATGTGAAACTCAAATTTCAGTACATTCAAATGTTCAACAATAAATACAGTAGAGATAGATAACTAACATGATATAGTTGTCATCAGAATTAACAGAATATTGAATGATGATATGAAAAGGATATGTGGTGTGAAAACTCAATGGAAAGCTTAAAAAGGAAGTTTCTTAATGTGGTACGGTTATTAAAAAAAACAAAAGCAGGTTGGGCACAAAGACATAAAGATAGCAGGAGACTGTAGAAGATATAGATAGCTGCTGAAGGTTATCAATTAAGGCCAAAGATATTTCAGCTGAAAATGGCGTAGGAATTATGTGTGATCGGGATCATGGAAATGTTTAGTATATGAAGATGAAGATGTGAATTAAAGTTTTAGTATCCCCTGACAAATGGAGACTAAACTACAAGAGCAAAGTGTCCCAAATTATACCTTATCACACTGAGCATGGGTTAAGGATGTATACGAATGAACTGCAGCTGTAGACAAAAGATCTCCCTATGCAAACTGGAAGAGAGTCTACAACATATATTCAATATTTTTACTTACATGTAAAGGTATGACCATTCCAGTCTTTAAATCTTGTGGAAGGTTAATGGTGAAAGTCTCCCTCCCAGTAATTCCTAAAGACTCTGCAGTCTGACCCTCCAAGAACTGCATAGGAATGATGCCCATTCCCACCAAGTTACTGCGATGAATGCGCTCATATGACTCTGCAATCACTGCACGTACACCCTGAGAAATTTTTAAGACATGACCATTTCTTCAATACTAACTGAATTCATTAATTTATAATCATCCTCTGGTAAAGATAGTAAAGCTTTACAATACAGTAACCTACCAGTAGGAATGGTCCCTTAGCAGCCCAGTCTCGAGATGAACCTGATCCATATTCCTTCCCTGCCAGGATTATAACTGGGTGGCCTTCTTCACGGTAACGTTCAGCAGCATCAAACACATCCAACTGTAATTTTCAAATTCCACATGAAATAACACTATACTTTTTAAATTATATGATAAGCTGTTTCTCCTTAACTTTTTCATTCCTGACAGCACTGAAAAAGCTGTCTCCCCCATTTTCTAAAGAAAAAAAAAAAGCCATTTAAACAATCAAAGCCACTTAAGTACATCAGATATTTAAACCTTGGTGTGATGCTTGGGTATTCAAATCTTGGCAAACCACGGCCCTACAAGGACACTGTGTGCTTTATAGCCTGTTGGCCATCCTCCTCCTTCATTTCCCTCCTGCTCCGGTTGTAGCCTGAGTCTTCCTCTGATACCATATACAGCTCCTCATGGTCTACTGAAATGTCCAAATATGAATTATCTGTTGTCCTCATCTGAACCCGATAAAATCTTACCTGCTTATGCACTGTAGCAGGGTTGGGGTTAGGTGGGGAGCCTGCATTTTGTCTTCCCTCCTAGGATTTTCTCTGGGAAACTAAGCCTTTTAAATACTTCTGCACGCCAGTTAGAAATGAGGGTAACGCCTGCCTTCTTTAAGTGCTTCTAATCAGTAAAGAAACTGCCTCTTCCTTCAATTGCTTGCTCTTTATATCTGTGATGCCCATTCCCTCTAGAACTCCCTAAGGGGGTGACTACAGGAAAAAGGTTTCTATGACTGTGAATTCTAATGCTGTTTCTTAGCCTTTTAGTGCCTCACCCTTAACAGGCCACTGACAGAGGGTAACTCTAGTGCAGGTGCATTTGGATAAGTTCAGACCATGTGGCATACTGTACAGCAGTCCTGACTTATGTATGGTTGTGTCTTGGACACTGAACACAAAATCAAAAACAGAGAATGGATGTGTTGCAACCGAAATGTCTGATGATATGTGGCATTTAGGCATGCTTATCACACTAGGAATGACTGTCAGAGAGAGGTGTTGTAGTAAATGCAGTCAGACCAAGAGAGCTGATCAGGGTGACCTGAAATAGTCTGGACATATGGAGGGAATACACAAAGATATAGTGAACTAGAGGATCTTCATGTCAGAGATGGATGGAGGGAAAGGATGATTGAAAAGGAGACAGAAGAATGGAGTGAAAAAGGGTTTTGGGGTAATGGGGTCTAAACAGCCAGGAGAGTTTGAGGCATGTGTGGAATAGTATGAGCTGAACTGCTACACTATACTGAGGGTGATGTGTTGTCAATTGGCTGAGGAAGGTCGTATGAAGCAGTCATGAGCATGTGTCTTACCTCAATAGTGTTGAAGAGGCTGGCCACATACACTAGGCATGATGACAGGTCAAAAAGTGTGATGTATGTGTGTGTGTGGGTGTGTGTGTATCTACCTTTGTGGAGTGAGCACATGACAAATGAGATCCACACACAACTGTGGTAACTTTGAGACTGAACTGCTAGCAGGAATGTAGCATGCTCCACCCAGGACCCACGCTTTCTCCAACCATCAACCCTCATCAAACTCTTGGTGCACTTTCTACCGTACACACCCGCACAGTAGAGAATTCTGACAGCAAAACAGAGGAACTGGTGGTATGTTCCACACAAAACAGCAAAATTACATATACTGATCTCGCATAAAGTGAGGACTGGCTGTGTACTGATAAAGGTATACAAAACATGGATATACAAATCCATATCAGTACCTGCTCCCCAGATGGAATGTGGATGGTGCGTGGACCAGCTTTTCCAATGAACTTGTTTACAAGTCTTATGTTTGCAAATGTGCCACGAGCCATTACTGCATCATTGCCTCTCCTGGAGCCATATGAGTTAAATTCACGTGGGGTCAATCTGCAAAAGCATTACAAAAAATAGTAAAAATATTTACAAAGCAAAGCGGTAATGGTTAGAATACTTGACATGTTCTAGCTTCTGTTGACTATAAACAAAGGAGTAAATGAAACATGGCAGAAGTAACAGAACAACAAGATCAAGATTGTGAAAAGAATACAGACGAAATGCAGGGAACAGGCAAGGAAGTAATATGAAACTGCACTAAGAAAATGTGACTGACTCTCTCTTTTATAAGCAATTCCCTTGAAGAAACTCAAATTTCTAAGCCATAGATCATACTGTGCTGCAGATCTAAGCCACAGATCATACTGTGATTCAGATCTAAGCCACAGATCATGCTGTGATGCAGATCTAAGCTATGGATCATACTGTGATTCAGATCATTCACTTAAGTTCTCAATTTTCTTCTAGAGAAAGTAAAAGAAAAAAGAACAATGCTTTTGGTGAATCAGCCCTAACAATTTTGACATAACCTCATGTCATACTCAATCATTTTATTAAAAATCTCCTTCACCGTAGTTCTGGTTAGTGAATATTAACTACATTATATGCAGCATAATAGTGTCTTTGCGACCAAGGCCTTTAGTTCTGCACAGTGATTCCCACTAAAAGTACATGTGGCTTTTGACATTGGAAGCATAATTGCAATCAGTTATAATGAGAAATGCCTTTTTGTTTTGAGGGGGGAGGATGGAATGTAAAGGAATTAATAATGAATTTACATGGTGGAAAGTTGTAAATTTTATGAAGGATAATCCGTGTATGGCAAGTTCATGTAAAACAAAACTGAAAGGGGGTGATGTGCTGTCTATGGACTAAACCAAGGCATGCGAAGCATTCAGAGAAATGGGCCTGCTTGTGGATAAAGGACTGTGGTTTTGGTGCATTGCATGACAGCTAGAGAATGCATCTGAGCAAATGAGGCCTCTTTTTCATCTGCTCCTAGCGTTTTCTTACTAATGCTGGAAACAGTGACCAAGTACGAAAGAAAAAGAAAAAACTGCAAGGTAATGGGACTTATGAATCAAACTGAATGAAGAGGGAGATAAACTTTAAGGATGTTATTGGTGGATATATGATGATATGATTTGCAGATAGGATGGAGGGAAATCAAGTTAGCTGGAGATTACTACTTGTTACGAAATTCAAGCGTGACAAATTTAAAATGATATCAAGAGTTGCATATGTATTAAGTAATGAAACACAGGAAGAGGTTCATGATATTTCCTTGAGAAGACTTAAGTGGTTAAAGATGTAGATCCAGGGCAGAAGGTGCTTGTGATGGTTGAAATCAATTGATGGGACACAGAGTTGGTGTGAAAGGTAGGTATACGATCCCTGGTGAAAATGACAATATTGCAAGAATGTGTGGTACTTGGGCATTGCTGAGTATGAGTGTTGCAAACGCCCATCATTAATATAAGATGGGGCTCACCATCTCCAAGCAAATCCAAGATTTTTTGGTCTATTTCCCTGTAATAAAAGGCTCCATTATCAATACTTTACCATTTCTGAGGAGGATGCATCTCATCACCTCCTTCATCATCCTTACTGCGCCTTCACTGTCACTTGGAAGGTTGTGAACTATCGGTACTACTATTCACTTCCTAAAAAACATGATCTTAACCCCTATGTATTGTCTGAAGAATACATTTATCAAAATTTTCTGAAATTTAATGAAATACCATATCAATAGGGATAATCCAACCATCACCCTTCCTTTATATTCTGTGGCCCTCCTTGCTATTGTGTACTCTTCTGGAACTGATAAGGTTAGATTTTAGTTCAATTGAAAATTTCATCTCCACTTATCTCACAATGTTAGGGACGCATCCACTTGATCTTTGAATTCCACTTCCTTTCCATTTGGCACCAAGACATCTGCTTTCCTATACAGACTTTTTAGCCTATATCACTTGCTTCTTGCTCACTCTAGCCTCTTTCAGCTAATTATGAGGATGCTGTTCTTCCCTCTGACCTTAACTCTTCCATCCATTCTATCACATGCTTACTTGACTGTCGTGCTTCTGACAACATGCACACCTTCATTGGCTCTTCACAATATTTTATTTTGCCTCTTTGCTTAAGAGACCCTAGACTTGTGCTTTTCTTCAACTACTTCAGTTAATTCAGCTGTGCGGTGCTTGTGGTCTTTTTCAGCTACTTCAATTATTTCTGTTGTAGAACTATCTTCCACCCCAGACTAATAACCAAGGTTTTGCCTACCTTCCCTTAGTTGTCTACTTATGCTCACTGCAGCTTCCAGACTTTAATTTTATGGTCAAGCTCCAAAACAGTTTAGCCTTATTCATCCACCTATACTTCTCTTTGGCATTTTTCATAATCTACAAATTCCTCCAGACTCTTGTGTTTTTTCTGGTCACAAGCAATAAATTTTACAGTTTCATAAGCTTGCCCTCAAGGTGGTACATTTTGAGGTAAAGCTTGATTACTTTACCCACAATGTGAAATCTGTTAGCTGTTAGGTATCCCATTACGTTCCTTTCATCCTCACTGTCCCGCGAGAACTCCCTAAAATTACACTAATCGTCTTCATTTACTACCTCATGTACCTTTTTTCTTCCTTGTATCTACTTCTAAGTAGTTAAATTTTCCTGATAATTACAAGGACATGCTATCTTGAGGGGTTAAGAGCAACACACTTAGCCTTCCCAAGTCTCTTCTACCTGTTCTGGCTTATGCATCTCTGCTGGCCTGGTGCGTACGGTATCATTAGTCGTATCATACCACCCAAAGGTCAAGCGATAGTAATCTATTAACCTTATAGTTCAAAATCACTGAAAATGAAGTCTTCCTGGAGATCAATGGAAGCATCTGCATTAATCTGTTCAATTTTCCTTCCACTTATTACCTTTCATTATGTTTCATTAAGCTCTGAAGTATTGGCCTTGCTTCTAAATATACTGACCTCATTTCAATAGCATATGGGTTATGGATGCTAATTAGGATATGGATCTCCAAGGAAGCAAATATGGCAACCGTTGTTTGTCGGAAGCAAATATGGCAACCGTTGTTTGCCAATGTTTATTTACATCACATTTGATGCTCGCTTATCTTAATTCTACTTTATTTAATCTTCCATAATTTTCAGTATTCTTCTACCTACAAAATTAGTGTTTATGCAGATGGATCCCCCATACTCTTGGCATGGGAATAGAGTTCTGCACATATGGAGCCCCATCTCCGGAACCTGCTATGCTGTCAAGCACCCCTTTAAAGCTTTGAAAATTGCCAGCAATCACTACTTTAGAGGTTAATTTATTCGATTTTCTACCACCTGATCATTAAACCAGTACTTCTCAGCATAGTGACTAAATTCTTGCCCAGCTTCTGTCATGGCCTCTGGTTACGTTGATGCTGCATCTCTTGAACAGCCGTTTAGCGCCAGTATCATTCAGCTAGTTCAGAAACTTGAAGGCATTTATTAGGTCTCCCCCTCATCTTCCATTTTGCAGCCCTAAGCCACTCTTTATAGCCCAGTCCTCTTAAACCAGGTACCATCTTAGTTGCTCTTCCCTATAACCTTTCAATCATATTTTTGTACTTCTTCAGGCACAGTGACCAGATCTGTGTGGCATAAATTTGACTTGGTGTGATATAAATTGTGAAAATACAAAATTCTCTATATATACACACATGAGACACCATACATTTGTGTGTGTGTACACTAACAAGTCGAAACATGAGTCACACTGTTTGTTTACCCCCAAAAAACTACAAAATTAAGTACATGAAAATTAAATTCTGTTACAGGTACCTACCCACGAGCTGCCAAGTAACGAGCTGCAGGAGAAGTACGAGAAATTGAGCCAGCTGGTGATATGTGGTCAGTGGTCACTGAATCTCCAAGGTTCAAAAGAACATGTGCATTCTCAATGGCCTTAATTACTGGTAAGTCCTGCAGGAAAAGATAGGCATTAATGGATTATTTCAGTTTTACATATTGGTGTCACCAATAGTAGTCAACATTCCTTAAGAGAAAATTATTAAATAATTTACTTAACTACATGTACATTCCTTGGTGTTCATCATATACTCACAGATACATTTATGGTAAGGGTGACTCATAATAAATGTATGAGACATACACAGCATAATACACTACTGTTAAACACACTTTACTGGACACTCTCCTCTAACCTTACCCTGATTTACCAGCCACTGCTCCCATAAATTTTCCCCTCTAAAATATCCCTGGGATCCCCTGTGTTATTACCAATTACCAAACATGCCCTACAGATATTTCCACGGTTTACCCCAGCCACTTCACAATTATTTGCACACAAAGCAAGAAATCTTTTACTCTTGAAGAAGTTCATGCCATCCTGTAGGCATAACCCATAAATACTTTATTTTAATTTTTCTTTCCAGTTACATCCCCTGCTAGCAGATGTGTTCGAAAAGTCTATAATGCCAGATATGGAAACTCTAAGGATGGCCTAAGGCTTATGGGAAATTGTAGATGTTAAAATAACTTTTTAGTCAACTATTAAAATCAGCCTCCTACTGAATATTCCAACCTTTGTCATACTCTCAAAGCTCACTATATTTGGAGAATGCTATGTTATAATCTCATAATACTAGGAGACTTTGCTGTGTTGAAAGCTCACTACACTGAGAGACAACTTTGTTGTGCTTTAATTTGACTATGCTGAGAGATTTTGTTTTCTTGTAATCTGACTACACTGGGAGACCTTGTTGTGTTGTTAAGTCACACTAGTTAAGATTTTATTTATTTCTTAATTTCAAGAAATCATTGAGAGAACCATATGTAGCCTTGTAACACTTGCTAATAACTTTTCTGTCAACTATCAACATCAGCCTCCTACTAAACATTCCTACCTTTGTCATACCCTCAAAGAATGGTGGATTCTTGATGTATGTAGATTTCGAGTCCCATGGGTAGAGCATTCCCTCAGGAGCTTCCAATTTGTTCCAGCGGTCATTTCCAGTTGTAATGCGGGAATAGACTTCTTTGAACATGGCTGGTACGACATGTTCCTGCTCAACCAACTGTATGTCAGCACGCTCTGGCCAAATGTCACGTAGATACACTGCATGACCATTGCCACTATATCCTAGAAGGAAATTGGTGATTATTTCATAAATATGAAAGTTCTTAACAGAACATAATAAGGCAGATAAGCCAAAATTAAATCTTCATTATCATTAACCAGTTCCAAATGAAATTAAAGGTTTGTTAAAGTGATAAAAATGCCCCACAACTACATTCCTTATCTGAAAATACATGGTGATTCTGACAAGGCTAATCAGTTTGGGATCTGTACAGAGGTCTTAATGTAAGCTGCAGACTGATACACAAACTAATCTCATCATATCTGTTCAAATGTGAGGATAAGACATTTGCTTAACATTCTTCCTATCTATCTATCTAACTGTATCTCTGACACTCATTTCCTCTGGAAACTCCCATCAAGGAAGTTGACACAACCAAGGAGTCTCCACTTATCCTGTCCTTCCATGCCTTGCTTGCATACACTATTCCATGCATTCTTCCTCACATTTAATATTAGTGTGAAGGTGTAATATTTCTCTCTATATATATTCATGTTATTTACAACCAATGCTTTACATGAGTATGAAAGTATGAAATATGGGTGCAGCGGGAAACTAGCTCAAGAGAAATAAAGAACTGTCATCACCATGTCCTCATCTCTCGTTGGGAATGTCAAACATGTCATTAACACCCCCTCTACCTGCTAACTTAGCCTAGAACAGGCCACAACACAGGTTATCATATACATACCTGCATATTTTCTGTTACTTTTGCATGCTAAACTATCACCTCACAAAAAAAAAAAATCTTTTAAATTTCTTTTTGCACCTTCCAAGATGGAATCTCCAAATCCATGCCTGCAGTTTAAGGGTCAGCTGAACTGAAGTGTATAAATCTGTGCACTAAAATGCACAAAACTGCATTCTAAAGTTCTTATAATCAAATAAAAAATTCAAGAGAGGCTCAAAATGCTTCTCATCAAGTTAACATTTCCATCAAATCCAATCAAAACGGAAAACCTCGGTTTAATGCATAGATCATTTTTCTAATGAATGTCCCTGTAAATATAGAAAGGTCACAAAATCATACATACCAATAGGTTCTTTTTCAAAGTCAATATCCATTCTTCCAGCAATAGCATAGGCAATGACCAAGAGTGGTGATGCAAGGTAATTAGCACGAGTGTTGGGGTGAATTCGGCCCTCAAAATTCCGGTTTCCTGACAAAACCCCACAACAGATAAGGTCATTCTGCAAAATATTATAAGTAAATTAGACACAAGAAAGAAAAAATGCTATAAATTTTGAGCTATACATCACTGGAAAATTGACATGATTAACACTCCTGATGTCTATGTTTTTCAGCAGCAAGCTTTCTTTTACACGTCACACTCTGAATCTAGAGTGCAGTATACACCAGAATACTCTAGCAACTAATGAGATTCCTGCAATATTGCTAAAGAAGTCAAAAATAACAACAGTAAAACCTTTGATGATGTCAATGTCGCTAAGCACAAATCACTCAAGTATAGCATATACAACTTAAGACGTATACTTAATAAACTAATACTTCTGTAGTTTGAACACTCACCTTTATATCCCTTGCCTTTATAAAATGACACTATATATGCATTCCACCAATCCTTAGGCACTTCACCATGATCCATACATACAATGAATATCCTTATTAACCAATCAACAATATAGTCACCCTCCCTTTCTCAAATTCAACTGCAATACCATCCACTCCAGCCTCATGGTCGCATTTCATCCTACGCAAGGCTTTCACCACCTCTTTTCTCTTCACCAAACCACCCTCCAACACTTTCATATTTAACACACTATCCTGATTAAAACACCCTAAATCTACCACTCTATCATCAAACACATTCAATAATCCTTCCAAATATTCTCTCTATCTCGTCCTCTCTTCATCATTACCTGTTAACACTTTTCCTTTCGCCCCCTTCGCCAATGTTCCCTTTTGTTCTCCTGTCTTTAGCATATTAATTACCCCCTTCCAAAACTTCTTATTCTTCTTAAAGTTTATAAATACTCTGTACCTTCCCCTTAACCTCCTGCCACTTTCTCTTTTACATCTCCCATTCATTTGCACTCCTTCCCTGCAAGTTCAGCCCTTTATAATATTTTGTTTTTTTGTGCAAACAGGAATCATTGTACATGATTTACTAATGATATTAGCAAACTGTTATGCAGAATACTTTGAGCAAATATTTCAAGCACTACTGCGAGTCAAACACTCAATGATGTACGGATGGATATCTCTATAAATACTTCAGGAAGATTCTTATGTGCTACCTTGATATCCCTAATGGAAAAAGGAAGACAAAAAATGTTTTCGATAAAACCTAGATATGCAGCTTGCAGATTCATCTTTAAAGAATCTAATCAATAAAATTTTTGAGTTCTGAAAACTTACTGTTTCAATAGCTTCTACAATTGATTCTGGAAGAGGGCCAGAGTTTCCAATGCATGTCATACAACCATACCCAACAATGTCAAAACCAAGTTTTGAAAGGTATGGAGTAACACCAGAGTGTTGTAGGTAGTGAGTAACGACTCCAGAGCCAGGTGATAAGGATGTCTTGATATAGGGGGCAACTGTTAACCCAGCTTCTACAGCATTCTTGGCTAAAAGACCTATCGGAATAGGGAAGAAATATGATCAGTGTTTACCAATTTCACCTCATGATAGCACTTTATCTCTACACATCTACCAGTCTTCTTGGTTACAGATAGAAGCAAAATTGGTTTTGGAGTATGAAAAGTCCTTTCTCTACCTGAGGCATACTACTATGGGCATCAGAAAGAGCACTCTGTTTGCATATGGAGGCTAAAGCACCCTATCAACCCCTAAAATTGAGTATATCTACCTAGATTTATCCTCCTCAACTGCCATATTACCTGTGAGGGTGGCTGGTGTTTGTTCACAAACAGCAACCATACTACAAGACGTCCTGAACTTTAACCACTAATCTTCATTTCTCACTAACCCTTAGAGTTAGCATCAAAAGTCTGTTGCTGTCACAACTCAACAGATGGTTTTTTAAGAAAGCTTTTTCCAAAACAGGCCAAGAGGAAGTGGATACTCAAAGGGCTCTGTCCCCAGTAGATAAATAGCTTCCATACATAAAAACCAATTTTTTTCACCTTTAAACACAGTCCTGTGAGCATCAGAGGGCTTATCCCATATGACAGAGAGGGTAATTTGTGAAAAACCTAAGGAAAACACAATAAGAGATACCCTTACACCTAATATTTTGGCCTTCACATTAGTTTTCCAGTCCTGAAGGTGGTATATCCAGGGCAATCCATGGAAGATCAATCAAATTCACTGAGACCACTCAGGATACAAAATGGATTGTAAACACAGACAACCACACTCTTGCAACAAATCAGAAATATAAAAGTACAATACATTTACAACAACATGATCAACAGCAACATATCTCCCCCTTCCACCTACCTTCCTAGACACTTTAGCTAACAGCAGAACTGGACCAACATGTCCAACACCAATCATGTGGAGATTTCAATACCAACCATCCTCAATGGCCCAACAATAACACCGACAATCTCTGAGGTAACTGTTCATAAATAAACTGTATTCTGTTAACATCATCGACCTATGCTACCAGCTAACCAAACTCCTTTAAAAACCTCCAGCAACTAACCTTGCTAGACTTAGTTGGCTAACTTCATGGCTGGCCGCCAAGCAAGAGTCACTCATAAAGGCTTCATCTCTAAATCTTTAAGTTCTACAACAGATTTCCCCAAGAAGCAGTTCTTTCTTCAACCCTCTTAAATCTCTTACTACATGACCTTTCATCACCTTTCATCACATGACCTTTCAAATCAGATGATAAAATACCCTTAAAAAGACTTTTCACTATTGTCAGACTAAATGTGGTCAAGCACAATATAAACAATTTAGCTGTTCTGAGTATCCCAGGGGCAAATATACATCATATTTACATAGCTTCACTAATGATCACATTAAAGACCTTTAAGTAAAGCAGCATATTTCTCAAAAAAGATCTGGAGAATCAATAATAACATGTTTTTTCTTAAGTCTATCCCAGCAATGTATTTAATGGCCCAAACTTAGACTAGGATAGACTGAACTTACTAGTAGGCAATATTACTGATGGGTTGCTTGTGTTGGTGCAAGAAGTAATCACAGTAATTACCAATGACCCATGTTTGAGGATATATTCTTGACCTTCATAAACATTACCTTTAATGACCTAAACCTGGACAAGGATGAAAGGGTTATACCAAACTTACCAGCACCCAACATTACTGATGGGTTGCTCGTGTTGGTGCATGAAGTAATTGCGGCAATTACAACTGACCCATGCTTGAGGGTATATTCTTGATCTTCATAAATAAAGGGAACAGTCTTATCATGTTCATCGGCCGGTAGGCCAAAACCCTTGAACCCGACCTGAGGAAAAGTACAAAAATTTTAACTGATATACAGCACTTGTTAACCATGAAGCACAAAATGAAGTAAATGCTAATACAACAAAACCTATAATTTTTCATTTTGTCATGATATTAAATCCATCTATATAACTACAGAACACTCATGCACGAGTTAGTACCATCCGTCATTAAGTCTCTGTCATTCCTCTTTCATTATTTTCTATCTATTATACTTCCAGTATCCCTTACTGAAAGGGACCTAGTTTCACCCAGGACCTCATTTTCAAGAGCTCACCACACACAGTAGCACACACAGTAGCAGGGACAGAATGGACTCCTTTGAAGTTCTTTGAGGTGATTGTATTCTCTTTCATTACCTGATTTTTTTTTTTTTTTTTTTTTTTTTTTTTTATATACAGCCTTGCCAAATGTGACTTTTCAATTGTGTTGTAACCTCAAGCAGGTGGAGCCTAGTCACAAATATTTTTCCATGCACAGCATATGCACCTATTCCCCTCCTTAAACACACACACACAAACACACATCTCATGCTTTACTTTCCTATGATTCACTTACACGTTGTTCATGAAGAAATAAACCATAAAGATATGGAAAAAGAAAACTAAAAATGTTTCATAAACTGCAATCAGCAATGCTTGAATGATTTTCACAAATTTCACAAGGAAGTTCCAAATGTTCATCATTGGATTAGCAAAATGTGGGGAACCTGTCAAAGTAGAAAAGGAGGATGTGGTGGAGCTTCTTGAATCCCACAGGGAGGACTTATCAAATGCAGATCTGATAAACCTGGAAGAACAACGAGCAAAAAAAGATGACGTGAGTACAGAAACAGTCCCTTAAAATATCAAGTGTAAAGAAAATTGCTGTGGCTTTTGGATATCTGTGGATATATTCAAACAAGATGATCAAGAGAAAAACTTTAATTTTCCCCTGAAGTTGCTCTAGTTGACAACGTGACAACAAGCTACAGGACTGTACGGCAACTGCAGCATTAACAACCCAAACTCTGTCCCTGGGATGACAATGGTGCCGGTCTGAATGTTCCCATCTATTCCTAGTGATGTAAAGTTCCAGCAGGAAAATTCACAGGACAGGTCCAGGGTGATGATGAAATGCACTTTTCTGAAGGGTGCTCAAAGCTCAAAGCCCTTGTCTGGCACATTCTCCCTTGAAGCTGAAATCACCAAAAAAGTTACAAGGTAAGTCACAACTACTGCTTGTGAGGGCTGCAGTCTGGGAGAGGGCCATTATACTCAGGTATTATTTGTGGGAATATGAATATATCAATTAGCACTGCCCTGAACTGCCAGGTCTGCATACGAGTTTGAATGCTAAAGATTTTCTCATTCTGTGGTGTACTGGAAATGTTCCGGAAACATCCTTTGAATCTATGCTGACTGAGCAGTTGTTTAGCTAAGTACTGGCATTTGCCTATCTGTCCGTTATTTTCTGCAGCTGTGATACATCTGCTTTTTCATAACTGCATATTTATCCTACACAACGGATGTTCTCTTTAGCCTTCTGTAAACTGCTCCACTCACTTCCTGAATTGCCCTGTCTCTGGCAAAGTAAAATGTGTACAAGAAAGGCTACCATGACTCCCTAACATGAGAGAAAGGCTGACATGGCCTCCTAACCCCTGGCATAAGAAAGGCTACCATGGCTCCCTGGATATGGGAAAGGTTATCACAGTTCCCATGACATGAAAGAAAGGCTATCATGGGCCCCTGGTGTGAGAAAGGCTACCAGAGAACCCCTGGGATGAGAGAGAAGCTGCTCTAGGTTCCTTAGCATGAAACACAGTCATCAGCTACCTGGCATGAGATAAAAATCATAATGACTCCCTTGCATGAAGGAAAGGCTACCACTGGCTTTCTGGCATGACAGAAAGGCTTCCATGCCCCTACCATAAGAAAAAGACTATAGAAAACTCTATGACATGAAAGAAAGCAACTGGAGCCCTCTGGCTTTAGAGAAAGGTAACAATGCGAAAAGACATATTGGGATGAAAGAACGCAACTGGAGCCCTCTGGCTTTAGAGAAAGGTAACAATGCGAGAAGACATATTGGGAAGTAGATAATGAGGGATGTTAGAGTTAGGTAACATCATCCCCCTGGCATGAAAAAAGGTTTACCATAGCCCCTAGCATATGAAAGGCTACCATGGTTCCCTGGCATATGAAAGGCTACCATGGTTCCCTGGCATAAGAAAGGCCACCATGGCCAAGTAGCATGGAAAAGGCTACCATGGCTCCCTGGCATGTGAGAAAGGCTACCATGGGATCCTGGCATGAAAAAGCCTTCCATGGCCTCCCTGACATGAAAGAAAGGCCACCATAACATCCCTGACATGAAAGAAAGGCCACCATAACATCTCTGGCATGAACAGAAGGCTTCCACGGGCATGCCCAAAAGAGAGACTCTGCAAGGGGCTCCATGGCATGAGAAATGCTACCATTGCTCCTATGGCATGAGAACAGCTACCATGGACACCTAGGCATGAGAAAAAGACTACAATAGGCTCCCTAATGTGGAAAAAGGCTGTCATGGCTCTTTAGCAAGAAAGAAAGAATAACATGGTTCTCCCAGCATTAGAGACTACCATGGCCCTTTGACACTGTCATGGCTACCATGCCCCCCCCTCCCTACTAAGACTCCCATGAGACCCCTGTCATGAAAGAAAGACTCCCATGGCTCCCCTGACAAGAGAGACACAGGCTACCATGGTTCCCTATCATAAGACCACCATGAGCTCCCTGGCATGACAGAAAGCCTACCATGGGCCCTCTACCATGAGACTCCCATGAGCTCCCTGATATGAAGGAAAGGCTATCATGGCCCCCTGGCATGAGAAAGACTACCATGGACTCCTTACTGTGAGAATACCATAAGCTCTCTGGCATGAGGCAAGGCTACCATGGCTTGCAATTAGCCTTCCTACTATTTGTACTTACAGAATGGTTACCATAGCATTCCCATTATGGCTACTCTGTAAGTACTATGTCCAATCTGAAACCAAAGGTCTAATACCATATGCAGAAGGGAATTTAAAGTAAGATCATTTGTAGGGCAGGGCAAGGTAGGGCAGAGCAGGGCAAGGTAGGACAGGGCAGGGCAAGGCAAGGTAGGGCAGAGCAGGGCAGGGTAGGGCAAGGTAGTGTAGAGCAGGGCAGGGCAGGGCAAGGTAGGGTAGAGCAGGGCAGGGTAGGACAGGATAGGGCAGGGCAAGGTAGGGCAGAGCAGGGCAGGGTAGGACAGGGCAGTGCAGGGCAGGGCAGGGCAGGGCAGAGCAGGGCAGGGTAGGACAGTGCAGGGCAGGGCAAGGTAGGGCAGAGCAGGGCAGGGTAGGACAGGGCAGGGCAAGGTAGGGCAGATTACCCAACTGAAGCTTGCCCACCACAAGGACCTGCTTATCTAATTCCACAAGGACGTGACGCGACCTGAGGGTAGGAGCCATGTTACTCAGGTGTTGCGGACACACACACACACACACAGAATTTGCCTAAAAAGGAGTTCAAACTGACAGTAGACATTATGGAAATGTGTGACAATCTTAGAGCAGATGAAATGACAGTAAACGAACGGGTAACCTTGATGTAGACGACATGGGACTCTGACAATGGGGGAAATATGAGGGTATGCAAGAGGGGCATAAACCAGAAAGACTAACATGGCCTCCCTGGCATGAAAGAAAGCCTAACATGGCCCCCTGGCCTGACAGAAAGCCTAACATGGCCCCCTGGCCTGACAGAAAGACTAACATGGCCCCCTGGCCTGACAGAAAGACAAACATGGCTCCCTGGCCTGACAAAAAGACTAACATGGCCCCCAGGCATGAGAAAAAGACCAACAAGGCCTCCTCGTCTGACAGAATGACTAACATGGCCCCCTGGCTTGACAAAAAGACTAACATGGCCCCCTGGCCGGACAGAAAGACTAACATGGCCCCCTGGCCTGACAGATGGACTAACATGGCCCCCTGGCCTGACAGAAAGACTAACATGGCCTCCTGGCCTGACAGGACTAAAATGGCCCCCCTGGCCTGACAGACTAACATGGCCACCTGGCCTGAAACAGACAAACATGGCCCCCTGATCTGACACAGACTAACATGGCCCCCTGGCCTGACAGAAAGACTAACATGGCCCCCTGGCCTGATAGAAAGATTAATATGGCCCCCTGGCCTGACAGAAAGACTAACATGGCCCCCTGGCCTGACAGAAAGACTAACATGGCCCCCTGGCCTGAAAGAAAGACTAACATGGTCCCCTGGCCTCACAGAAAGACTAACATGGCCCCCTGGCCTGAAAGGACGAACATGGCCTCCTGGCCTGACAGAAAGACTAACATGGCCCCCTGGCCTGAAAGGACGAACATGGCCTCCTGGCCTAACAGAAAGACTAACATGGCCCCCTGGCCTGACAGAAAGACTAACATGGCCCCCTGGCCTGAAAGAAAGGCTAACATGGCCCCCTGGCCTGAAAGAAAGGCTAACATGGCCCCCTGGCCTGACAGAAAGACTAACATGGCCCCCTGGCCTGAAAGAAAGACTAACATGGCCCCCTGGCCTGACAGAAAGACTAACATGGCCCCTTGGCATGATAAAAAACAATATGGCCGCTCTGGCAGGTGAGAAAGGCTACCATGGCCCCCTTGGCATGAAAGAAAGCCTACCATGGCCCCCTAACATGAATAATCATACCATGGCCACAGGCTACCATGGCCTCCTTGGCATGAAAGAAAGACTACCATGGCCCCAGACACAAGAAAAGCTACCATGGTCCTTTGACACGAAAGACAGATAGATAGATAGATAGAAACAGAGAGAGAATCGCGTGTATATAATTAAGAACATGTCGGATCAAGACCCCGCTATTGGCGTCGGCCGAGGCCCCAGCAGGGCTTGTGGTGGGGGTATGTGGATGACCCTGACCTGACCTGACCCAGCGTGTGACCTGAACCCACCCTCTTTCGCTATTAGCAACCCCCCCCCTCCCCTCACCCTTGTTCACCTCACTCTCCCACTACTACCATCAGGAGAATTTGTACACCCGCCACCCCCCCCCCCAGTGAGCAATGAGGGCGATAGTTCCATCCCGTCATAGACCTCACGTGGGCCAAGTGAAATCCTTGTCCCCTTCCTACAGGGCTCCTCAAACAGATACAACGTTTTCTTGAGTGTTTCCTAACAATTATTCCATTTTCTCTAAATGCTATTCCATTTTCTCTAAAACTCCGGCATTTTCTAAGGCATCCAATATTCAGTCGTTTTCTATACAAACTTCTATCCTCTTATCTGTAACCATTTCTAACCAACATTCACCCGTCTCCTTTATCAATATTCATCCTCCCACCTGTAAAATATTCTCGATCCATATCTACATTAACGAGTCCTTCATTATGCGACTTTTTCGTCAATGTGATTCTCCAAGGGCTTCATATCGGGGGTTAGTCGATTAAGACTGACTTAAATGGCGGGTAATTTACTTCAGGAAATTATAAGCCAACATACGGTCATCTAAAACAAATGATGAGAGAAGGATTCCCAAAATGGCTTCCCTAGGGTACTTGCATCTCTCACAATGCCCACTCCATCGACCTAATATATCCTTGCATGTGTGTGTGGGCTCCCACACGCCTCAAGTCACACCTGGCCAGACACAGGTTACCTCCAGGTCACACCTATCCCCCCCCCCCATGCGAAGCCTATCAAGGATAGGACTATGTACAGGCAGATGGATAGGCAGGCTCTGGGTGGGTAGACGCTGTGAGAGAGAATAGACAGATAGATTTCCGTATCTATCGACAGGCAGAGTCGTGGATTACTGTATCTATCGACAGCCAGGGTAGTCGATTACTGTATCTATCGACAGCTAGTGTCGTGATTTATTGCATCTATCGACAGCCAGTGTCGTCGATTACTCTATCTATCGACAGCCAGGGTCGTGGGTTACTGTATCTATTGACAGACAAGCTCGTCGATTACTGCATCTATCGACAGCCAGGGACGTGGATTACTGTATCTAAAGACAGCCAGAGACGTCGATTACTCTATTTATCGACAGCCTGGGTCGTGGATTACTATATCTATCGACAGCCAGGGTCGTGGATTACTCTATCTATCGACAGTCAGAGTCGTGGATTACTCTATCTATCGATAGCCAGGGTCATGGATTACTCTATCTATCGACAGTCAGGGTCGTCGATTACTGTATCTATCGACAGCCAGGGACATGGATTACTCTGTCTATCGACAGCCAGGATCATGGATTACTGTATCTATCGACAGCCTGGGTCGTCGATTACTCTATCTATCGACAGCCAGGTTAGTGGGTTACTGTATCTATCGACAGCCAGGGTCGTCGATTACTCAATCTATCGACAGCCAGGGTCGTCGATTGCTGTATCTATCGACAGCCAGGGTCGTGGATTACTCTATCTATCGACAGCCAGAGTCGTGGATTACTCTATCTATCGACAGCCAGGGTCGTCGATTACTGTATCTATCGAAAGCCAGGGACATGGATTACTCTGTCTATCGACAGCCAGGGTCGTGGATTACTCTATCTATCGACAGCCAGGGTCGTGGATTACTCTATCTATCGACAGCCAGGGGTCGTGGATTACTCTATCTATCGACAGCCAGGGTCGTGGATTCCTGTATCTATCGACAGCCAGGGTCGTGGATTACTCTATCTATCGACAGCCAGGATCGTGCATTACTCTATCTATCGACAACCAGGGTCGTAGATTACTCTATGTATCGACAGCCAGGATCGTGGATTACTCTATCTATCGACAGCCAGGATCGTGGATTACTCTATCTATCGATAGCCAGGGGTCGTGGATTACTCTATCGACAGCCAGGATCGTGGATTACTCTATATCTATCGACAACCAGGGTCGTGGATTACTCTATGTATCGAGAGCCAGAGTCGTAGATTACTGTATTTATCAACAGCCAGGATCGTGGATCCCTGTATCTATCGACAGCCATGGTCGTGGATTCCTATATCTATCGACAGGCAGGGTCGTGGATTCCTGTATCTATCGACAGCCAGGGTCGTGGATTCCTATATCTATCGACAGCCAGGGTCGTGGATTCCTGTATCTATCGACAGCCAGGGTCGTGTTTTACTGTATCAATCGACAGCCATGGTCGTGGATTCCTGTATCTATCGACAGCCAGGGGTCGTGGATTACTATATCTATCGACAGTCAGTGTTGTGGATTGCTGCATCTATCGCCAGCCAGAGTTCTCAGCTCCTGATTCACCAGTCTTAAAAAAGATGGATAAGGATTTAGTTACGGTTCAGCCATTTCCATATTTGAAAAAAAAAATATATATATATCTTTATATCTACATGGGCAAATGCTCCTTATCTTTCAGATACAATGAGAGGGAGATATATATGATTGCAACTGGCCATTATGCAAGGCTGATAATGAGGAGTTAGCATAATGCGAGGGCTTTAGAAAATTAATGGGGCATTTCTCTAGTACAACGCCATAGTGTTCAGTGGTATGGAGGTCCCGGGTAAACAAGCCAGGGACGATTCAGTCGGACGTGGGCCCGTCCCCCCTCCGGGAGGTCGCCCCCCGACCCAAGCCAACACCAGCAGTAGTTTCTGACCACTCACACGCCTGTTGGGGTGGGGGAGGAGAGGGGGGGAGACCTCCACAACACCTGACTCCACCAATGGCGCGCGAGGGCTCCCCCCCTCCCCTCCCCCGACCTGACCAATGAGGTCAGGTCTTGACCTGACGTGAACCCAGACTGGAGACTGCGGCTGGGGACCGGCCGTTACAACCCCGGAGAGCGTCGTGGTGTCCAGTCGTTGTCTCTCCAAAGTGTGTTCGCTCGCCACTGCTCCTCCAGGCGACGCCAGGGGGGCGGCCCCTTCGACGCCGGGCCTACTTACAGCCGCAGGCGATGACGGAGGCCACGTCGAAGTGGGACGGCAACACCTACGGTAAGTAAGAACCATCACGACCCAGTAGCTAGGGGAAGGAAAGGGGAGAATGGTGACCGTGGCTTGGGGGTTCCTACCCGGGGGGACGGTCAAGGCGAGAGCGTCACCGGGTAAGAATCATCCAAGTCCCGTCACAGACACGCATCCGTCACGGACCACCCTAAACCCAAACCACCACATCCGTCGTCAGAGGACCGCAGCCGTCATCGTTTACGGGTTAGGCGCGGGATGTGGTGTGCGTCTAGTGATGTTTGTTTACGTCGGTGCCATGACTAGATGCGACACTCGTCAGCTGCCTCTTCCCCTCTCCGTCCGTGCGTCACACACGTCCGTCACAAGGTCCCCGAGTTGGAAAGAGTGCGCGAGACAGAGGAGCTGCCTTCCTGAAGAGTGCGGCGCAGATTGACCTTCCTTTGGTGGTGTGGCTGTATGAGAAGACACGAGGCCCCATCATAAAGCTACAGCAGCAAGGCAAGGTATATATATATATATACCGTCCACTGTCCGTCACCCGTCCACAGCAAGGCTTCCCCGTCACCATCCGTCTCTGGGCTCTTAGAGGGCCGTCCAAAATTATCTCTCATTTTCACGGCTCGTCTCCCCAAAGTTACTACCGGTAAATCTTTTGAAGTTTTTCAGGTAATGCTACTTGCAGAAGTTCATGCTCTTCGTACTTATCTTCTTTCCCGAATTCAGTGTAATTCTGAGACAGTGTACTGCAACTGTATTAAAGAATAACGGATATTTTCAATCACCGATTCAATTCGTGAGCCATTCGTAAAATTTCTTCCCCCACATAACGATCTGTTGGCCCGTGAAATTCGGTATAATTCAGGACGGCCCCTTATACCTTACTGGTACCATTCACCTTATGAACTAAATACCTTCTGTCCGTGACTGGAGCCTTCAACATAAAAAAAGTGTTCTATGTCTCCGTAGAACACCCGGGGTATGACGGACACAAAACCATTTTATTTACCCCCATTCAGAATTGTCACGCGACACATTTAGTACTCCCTGTATGTAGAGTGCCATTTGTATAGCCATTTAGCCCATTAAGCAAACAAATCAGGAGGTCGTGAGGTTAGAGGATCGAAACCCCTCTTCGTCAAGCGTTTGCCTTGGCTGCCACACACCCAATACAGGTGTACAGCGTTGCTCTGGGAACTCTAGCTGTGTATGTGATAATGCTAGAGACCATATCACAGTTGAAGTTACTAGACGCGGTCGCTCTTAAGGCGTCACACACCCCCCCATACCCCACCCCACGGCGTCACACGGCCTGGTAAAGGCGTCACGCACGTGACTGGTGCTGGTGGTGGCTCTCTGACCGGCTGCCGTGTCCGCAACAAACAAAAGCGTCACCGGGAAGAGAACCATCACCGGTACCGGTCCTATACCAAACCGGGAACGGTCGCCGGTACCGGACCTCAAAGCTAACCGGGTGGTCAGCTTGTGTTTCCTCCCCCCCGTGCGTCCTGACGGATGGGGACGCGACCGTGGCTGTATCCTTCACTCGGACTGACACGGTCCTTATTAAATCTGTCACCGGGAATGATACATCCACGGCCGGGGCCTCCTGCAGCATCAAAGACCCCCGACGAAGGACTCGAAGTTCCTGTAACTCCTGCCCCAGCAGACACTAAGGATCCCTCTGGTTACAGTAACGCTGGGTGAACTGCAGCTTTTATTTCAGAGTTACCAGCGGGTCTCCCACTGTACGACAAACCAAGATTTTTGTTAGGAATCTGAAATGGCCGTAAAGGTAAGGGGGCGTCAAGCATTAAGGGGTGGCGTGGGTCTTCTACCTCAGGGAAATTGACCCCTGTAGAAGGCGTGACCTGACACGTGAGGTGGGGGGGGGGGGTTATTTATAGCATCCAAGACTGTGGACAGCTGTGCCCTACCCTACCGCAATATGCCCTGGGGACCTGACCCTACTTAATGATCCTCAACTGATCTCCCACACCACCCGTTCCTGACACACCGGTGTATTTTCTTTTTTTTTTTTAATGTTGAGGGTTCCAGTCACATCAAGGCACAGTGCAAAAAGAGAATATCCATCTGGCTTAAAAGAAATGGAGTTCAACGCTGAAAATTGATGGATTCCTATTTTCTTGGGAAATGTTACACTGTAGACAGAATCTCCATTATATCAAATGAAAAACTGAATTCATCATCTTGAAAAATGTTTTTTTTTCCCACAAGTGTTTGTAAGTTCACAGTAATCTTCACTTTTCAAGGACAATCTTCTGTAAAAATGTCATTATGAAAAAGTACATTTGTTTGAGTTTAATGTGATGTGAATTCTTGGATGATTAATTACTGAATACAGAGGCCTTAATGCTGAACTTGGCTGTTGAATCCCTTTTCAGATGCAGATAAAGGCCTCAGGAAAACTAAGAATCTAGATTAAAATATTGAAAACTAGTTGACAGAGGCAGTTTGTACCCCTAAAACAAGTACTTGGACCTATAAACATCTTTGTTTAAAAAATTTGAATCTTTCGAAAGAGAAACAAATTTCTGAAAAAATAACAATCTGGGTGTAATCAGTGGTGACCTCTAGTGAGGTCAGGTCAGGTCAAGAATCCGTGTACCTGAGGTGCTGCTGGGTCAACTGTCTGACCCTCGTTCCCTGGGTGGGTCAACCCAGCTACCCTCGTCTTAAGCTGGGTTCCACAATTTCTTGTAGTGTTGTGTCATTCCCTTCATGAGGTCTTAAATAGCCCAAGGAAATTTGGGAAGAGTTTTTTCATGTCTTTCAAGTCTCTCTCTCTCTCTCTCTCCCTCTCTC
>JAYMFT010269674.1:0-10643 GCA_038088735.1 Panulirus argus
TATATATATATGGAACGAAATCGCACAGGCAAAACATGCCCTTGTCAAGGCCATCTTGGGTAAAAGAAAAGGAAAGAAATCAGTCAAGGTTCCGCGAGGGTTTGTAGGTTTAGGGTAAAAGGGAAAGACAAAAGAAGGAGGAGAACTCCACAGCTTGTTTTTTCCAGAGAGGAAGACATTACAGTCAATTATTATCATTTCTTTATTATCAATATCATTATAATTATTAGTATTATTACTATTATCATTATTATTATTATTATTATTATTATTATTATTATTATTATTATTATATCATTATTATTATTATTATTATTATTATTATTATTATTATTATTATTATTATTATTATATCATGATTATCATTATTATTATTATTAATATTATTATTATTATTATATCATGATTATAATTATTAATATTATTATTATTATTATTATTATTATTATTATTATTATTATCATCATCTTTATTATTATTATTGTTATTAGTATGAGTAGTAGAAGTAGTAGCATACAACTCCCGTAACCCCAATCCGGGGGCTCCTGGAGCTTCAAGGCTGCGCTACACTCAGTCGAGGGACATGATAGACTCCTTTGGAGCGATTTCCTTGACCAGACTGTACGCTGTTTCGTCAACTGACAAATATGAAACTAATAAACCAACAACAGCCTCTCGGTAGCCTCATCCAGTGCGACCAGCCGACCAGACTCGCGACCCACCACCTCCCGCTGTCGACCTCGTCAGCCATCACATTCTGCCCTCCAGCACCACATACGAGGCCCTCCTGGAACACGCCTGACCACCTGTCCATCCTGATGACGCTCCACCTGGCCCACCCAGTCAACACACTCTTCAAAAAGACTTACACAGACTGCAGGAAAGCAGACTGGCCAGTCCTCGCATGGAAACAAAGATCCAAAACATCTTCAGATCATCACCAACCGAGCCAGCAAAAAGCACATAACAAAACACGTTACACAGCTCAGACCAAACCACTCACCATCAGTGGAAATCACAGAATCAATTCGCACTGTAAACAACGCCATCACTAACCTGATGACTTAAAGAAATGCTGCAAACCGTCGTGCCTTCCTCAGCACAGTGAACCAACCAGAAGGCTCACAGCAACCAGCTCTGGCGGGTGGCTCTGCCTGCAAGAGGGTACACGCAGGATGTAGTCACCTTTGGCGAGCATGTATGATTGGGAATGCAGTCTCGTCACAGAACCTGTCACTCCAAAGGAATCTGTATTTCCCTGTTACTGGAAGCAGCGCAAATTTGGGCTGCTGGAACTTTCAGAAAGAAGGCCTTGGCAACTCCAGGACTCTTTCATATAGATTGCTCCTGTGGTAATTATACATGAATAATACAAATATATATATATATATATATATATATATATATAGAGAGAGAGAGAGAGAGAGAGAGTGCTGGTTGCCTTGTCATGAGTCACAATACACAGTAACTGGTGAAGGGTGTGCAGCCTGGCCCGCTAGTACTTGTTTACCGGGACAGCTGCTCCGTGAACATCGTCTGACATGGTGGATAGGCCAGAGGTACACAGACATGCGCCTCTTGTGAGTGGTGACTATGGCTGCTAACCTCACACAGGCAGCAAGATTTTGGGTTGGAAATGTTAGTGATTTTGATCAATACTCACGAGTCAGCATTACGTATATGGGATGTAATACTCCTTACTCAATTTTTTATTCCCAAACCGTCTTGATAATTAGTAATATTTTCCCCAAAGTTTCTATGACGTGATTCAATAGCTTATTTTCCTTCCAGGTTGAGCAATGGCAGTGTGGCATCGTTGCTTTACTGTTAGCCTGGCTACACCTCATCAACACACTCAATCAGCTGCCAATGCTATCAGTCTTCATGCCTATTACCCAGAGATTTCTCAAAAGCTTTTTAAAGGTGCTCCTGTACATTGTAATGCTTCTGTTCGTGTTTGCCTTCATCTTTCATCTGCTCCTTAAGGATCAAGAGGCCTTCTTGACAGTGCCACAAGCCATGGTTAAGACAGTTGTGTGGATGTTGGGAGACCTGGCTTATGATGACACATTTCTCAGTGATAACCATAAGCTTGCCTATCCAGTGATGGTCAACTGTCTTTTTGTGTTGTTCGTCACCATTATTGGCGGCTTCTTCATAAATCTGGTCATAACTCAACCGTCCCAGAAACTGGAAGAGTTTAAGGACAACGCTGCATTTTACAGGGCAGCAAATCGAATCAATCTCTTCCTTAAACTAGATGTTTGTTTTCCTTTTTTCCAGAAAAGTAGAACAAGAGAGACATTTATCGATGAAGAAACTAAAGCAAAGGGTTACAATATTTTGATAAAGAAACTTTTGATGTTGGATATGAAAGAGGAGAAAACGGAGGCGCCAGAGCCCTGGCGGTTGCAACTGGAAGTACAGAATAAGCAAATCGGTTCTTTGCTAACTCTTCACGGTGAACTGATGGAAGAGATATTGGATCTTAAGCATCAACTAAATGTCATTACCAAATCTTTACAAACTATAAAGAAACCAGAACCAGAATTCCCAAAACTTCTCTAATAAACCACTGCCGTGCACTTATTTGTGTTTGAGATTATAGTGAGGACGTTGTTTGTAGTTTGATAATAAACATTGTTTATCTTTCTGATCTGGAAAAAATTGATTCTTTGTTTTTCTCTGTGTGTTTTCCATTGCTGAAGAATCACCGATAAGTAAATCTGTAAGTTTTTTAGTATGTTATAAACCTTTTATCTAGACTGTAAACTGTGCCAATGTCATCATCTGTGTAAACAATGTTGACTACCTCATCTACCTCCCTGAGTCTACTCTTAGGTACACAGTGAGACAAACACTAGCCATTCAAATTGTTGATGTGTAGTAAACGGATGTGTTATATTTATCCCACAGCTCTGTAACGTATGGGGTATTTTCTTTGGCACAGCCATATGTAGTAACGCTGATTATTCCTTTCCTTACCCATCTCTCGACCATTGTAGTGTTATCAGAATCATGTAATACTGTCTTACAGATTTTCAGTCAATAAACACCAAAAATTCGTATCTGTCTTTTTACTCATGTAATTCTCTCAGTTGCACTGTACCTCGCCTGTAGTGTCCTATGTTTAGTTCACATCCAAGAGAGCTTTCTGTTAGCCTCTGATTCCTGTAAGACAATAGAACTCAACGCACTAATAAACAAGTTGGTTATTTACATACTAATTATCTTCCTGTGGCCAGAAATGAAAGCTTTCGATCTTTCATATGTGTATAAACGTTGGCTCGTCATGACATAACAGTTTCCTGTGCGTGACATTCCTAGTCATGGAAGTCATTAAGGAAGATCTAATTCTTTCATTTCTCAAAGCTGCAAAGGCACGTGAAAGAGGCGGTCGAGTGCTGTCTTCAAGAGGAGCAAAGTCCCTTTCCCAGCCAGATTCCTGTTAAAGTGTGACTAATTAAGTTACAATAACACGGAATGATATGACTGCCTATTTCAGACTTGTCATGACGTTACAGAAAGAGCAGTTTTAATCCCTGATTCATTGTGAGAGTAACTGGTGGTGCGAGGGAACACTTTGAAATAAATATTACAGAGGATAAGAAATCTAGGAATTATAAACACTTGGAACATGTCATTACAGAACGTAGCGCACCGCCTCATCTGTAATTGACGGTTATTAAGTGTAATGCTTTAATGAATTACAAGAAAAACACATAAGATGATTTGTAAAAATTGCTTCACGGTATTTGATAAGCAACAAGAATTGGTGTACAAATATGCATAGCAATGGTATTGCAGTCTATGATTATAGTGAGCAGCTGGGACAACTGTTAACTTATTCACGATAATAGAGAATGCTTCATAACAGTCAAATGCTGAACGAAAACATTTCACATGTGTAAAACGGGAACCAGAATCACATGACCTAAGATGTTGATTTCCTGTATTAATGACTGTGGCAGAAAAAAAAAGGAAATAGTGGAAATTATCGCGCTTTTAATGAGGTATGGATGGGATGTATAATGAATTGCGAAGGAATTGTTATATAACGGATATCTAAGGAGTGTTAGGGTATATCTATGTTGCGCTTGTAACACTAACACAAATGCAGAGGGGTCGTATGTGTGGCTGTGTTGGTGTGGAGGATGTTCGGTGTGAGCTGTAGGCTATTTGTTGTGTTCAGTGGGAGCTGGACCACTAATGTGGCCTGTGTGCCATCACGACTTCCCGCACTAAGGTTAAAATGGGGGACAGAGGCGTGGCATTGGGCAGTATCTTCGTCGGCATACTATAAATAATGATAAATTAGCTACGATTTACCTGATTGTGTGAGTGTACAATCAGATGAAAAACAAGTCCAAAGTGCTGCACCAAAACGAAAATGATCTCAACTGGGTAACGACCGTCACATCAGTGTGCCATTTTACTCTATGACTGATGTATCAACACAGATGTCTATCATGAAATACGCGTAAGAGCAGCAGCAGTTATTACTCATCTAGTTTTCTGAAATACAAATGTCATTGTTTATTACCTAACCAAACATTGTTGACCGTCCAATACTACTATGATCATTCATACAGGTTCCTCCTTTTGTTCTGATAGAGTTTCGGCATCACAGAGCAATATAGATGAACGACATATCTCTTACAATAGATCTAACTTCAAACGTTTATGATTATAGATTAGTCTAGCTACTGCTGATATGGCGACAACGGTTCCTGGGTTGTGTGAAAGATTGTGTGAGTGTAAGCGCCCAGCTCCGAACTCCACTCTACTGTATCGTGTTATATCCGAATGACCATGAGACGATAGTCCATTGGCAGTGGAAAGTTGTCTAATGTGGCAAGAGGCAGCACGGTAGTATTACTCTTGACATGAAAGCTGTTGTAATATAGTGTGGTAGAAATGGAAAACGGGCTGTGGATATTGCACGCCATCTCGGCTCGCCTTCCACCACCGCGCGGACCGCCATCCAAAATGAAGCCAAGAACAGGGCCAGAGCAAAGCGCACGACGCAGCAAGACCAACCAGTCCTTTTCCTTGGTAGGAACGATAAATATTTTTCTTTTCATTTTTTGCTACTGTTGTGTTACAAGTATTTGTTATGGACTGTAGGTAATCTACAAATACGAAGGAATACAAAGGCATTTAAACAGCAACAGACCATCAGTGTCTTCGAGGCTGCTTGTGACGGTGGAAGACATCAGGGACAAATAGTTTATTATGTTCAAAGCAGGAAGGTTGACATGATTTAGAGAGAGAGAGAACTGGAAATTGTCGTCAGTGTGAGTAAGGCGGAGCGAAGAATCTTAGTTTTCGATCTGAAGCGAATTATTTATCAGTCTGTTCTCAAACGTATCCATTACTGCTTTCAACCACTTATTGGTAAATCGCTTCATATGTTAACAATCCTATCGAAAAAAAAAAAGTACTTCGCCTCATTCGAGGTGAAACGTTTACCCTCAAGTTTTCCTTCATTGCTATGAGTGAAATGAGACGAATACAGTCTTGCGTAGCTTGTTAGATCGAGACTGTCAATGCTTTTGATACGTGATTTGAATGCTTGTCGTAGATCACCTCTCAACTTTCTCTTTTCTAAGCTAAATAGATTCAAGTCGGCACTTACAGGATTTCTTGCTCAGTCCGGGAAACGTTCTGGTGGCCCACTTCATTCTGTTTGTCTTTTTTAGGTAGAGTCACCAAAACTTACACAATATTCGAGATGAGGATCCTCTGGACGCCCTGGATCCCATGAACCCCCTGCTGAATTGTTAAGAGTAAGGATGATATTGGCTTAAATTCGAACTGCCGAGGAATCCAAGGATTTTTTTCGTTATTTTTACTACATCAGTACACAACTTTTTCTTAGTTTTAGGTCACCAGGGATTATTATGCCGGTCTTTTTCCTTATTTGCCTTTTGCAGTTCATCAGCATTCATACTGTAGTTTGCCTTTACGTCTTTTTTCTTTTTTTGATATGTAAAACTTTTACACTTGTCGATACTGAAATTTATTTGCCACCTGTGAGCCCAGTCCAGCAGTTTCAGGCTACAGACGTTAAAATTCATTTGTATATCATCATCTTATTATCATCTACGTATTTTGATTATATTACACAGCCCATTATTTATATCATTTATATTTATGAGAAAGAAAACCGGTTCCAAGACTGATTCCTGTGGCACATCACTTGTTACGTCTAACCATTCTGAGGCTTGACCATTAATTCCAACTCTTTACGATCAGACATCTAGTTCTCCTATCAACTGAAGTACAACCCGATCAGTACCATGTGATAGCTTTTTCTCGTAACCTTTGATGCGGAAACTTATCGAATACTTTTTGAAAATCTAGATAGATGACATCAGCTGCTTTACTTTCATCATACTTATTAATCATATCGAAAAAGAAATCAAGCGGATTCGTCAAAAATGAGCTACTTCGTCGAAAACCCAGCCGAGAATCGTGTATTAAGTGGTGGTCCTCGATATGGTTTACAAGTCTCTCAAACGATGGTTCCATAAGTTTTCCAAATACAAACGTTAAGCTAACTGGACAATAGGCGTCGCTGTACGTGTCAAGAACGTATCTCAAGCTAATTACAGAATTTCTTTTGGGGAAACATTTTCTTTTAGACGTCGTTCAGCTGTAAGTTCTGTTTTTCGGTGACGTAACCCTGAACTGTCCCTTCCAGCCTTACCTCATACCACAGTAGAACTGTCCTTTCCAACCTCACCTCACACGGCAGTGACGAACAGTCACCTCCAGCCTCGTCACATACATACACACACACACACACACACAAACACGCCACATCCTGACTGATTCACACGGGTACATCCGCCTTGAGCCAGCAATCATGACCCGGGTTAAAGCACGCTCACGTGTGGCCATGATGACCTGAAATATCGTTGGGTTACACAGGTAGTGAAGAATATACCTCGTGAGTCCGTTTGGATGGGTGCAGGGAAGTTGGGAGGAGCAGCAGTGGCTGGTATGCTACAGAGTAGACCGGTAGTGTTCATGCAGATATATCAAGAAGTATTTGAGTGGCAGCAATGCACACAACGACTGGGTTAAGTTGCTAAAGTCCAGAAACGGACCAAATGATGATGGTTTCCTCGGATTGTTCTCAGTTACCCCAGGCCAGCAGTGGGCTGAGTTGTCTTGGTTTAGGTATGGGCTGAGTTCAGGATGAGTGAGGTGTGTTCTACTGGACAGGTTTCTGTACATAGGCAGGAGAAAAGGACGTCGGTTGACGTCATCAGGCAATGAGCATCACTCACGAGGCCTGGCCCACGTCAGGTAAGCCTGTGATGTACTTCATCATATGCCATTAGTTGCTGCTCCATTGTTCCTTTTGTCATCTCTTGGGCTATGGTGAATGGACGGAAATAAGAAAAGTGAAATCAACAACTGATTTGCTGTTTCACGAGAAAGATTTAGATGAGGGAATATTTTTTCTTTCAGTTTACGAGTACCTAACAAAATCATGGCACATCAAAGTTTCTTGTGTTAGTTCGATGTTCCGCGCGTTACCAAGGGAGCCCAAAACCGACGAAGAAACGACAATTATTTGCTTACGTCGCTTCTCCAGTTGTCATGTGTAACGCGCCGGCACCACAGACTATTCGTGCTTTCGCCCAACCACTTCATATGCCTTGAGTCAGTCCAGTGACAGCATGTCGGCCTCCTTTTCGCCACATCGCCACAATTCGTTCTAATCCGTGAACGCGTCACAGCGTTTTCACTAAAGCCTTCCATCACTGTTTCAGTCTCCCCCACTTCCGTGCTCCTTCCAATTCCAATGCTTTTATTCTCTTAGGAAAGTATCTAACCATCTTCTCCATATGTCCAAACCATTACGGAACACCTGTTCATATCATACATACTCTCCTTACTGCAACTATTCTCTCTTGGTGTCCTTCAGTCCTCGGTCAAGCCTCCACACAAAACATATTGTCCTCAAACATCCACCCTCTTCCGTACTTTTGCATTTAGGGCCCACCACTCGCGTGCATGAATCACCGCTGGGATTGTTCTGCCATCAAACATACTTATTTTCGCCTTCACCGGCAGTGAGTGACCTCTCCTTCCAAACACTCCTCAACGCTCCGTGGACCATCTCCCTTCTCATCAATCCTATGGCTCACTTCAGCTCCCATAGTTCCATTCAACTTCATGTCCTCTCCCAGGTATCTAAAATATTCTGCTTACTCCATCTTTTGTCTATTTAAATTCACCTCACTTTAACTTGTTTTGACTATCAAATTCCTCCTTTTACACACTTTACCAGACTCAGACGCCAGCTTCTACAATTTTTCACTCGAGTCTGCCATCTGTTGTTCTTCTGTGCAGAGAAACATGTTGTAATAGAGCTGTTTACGTCAGGGACGGCACATGGGAGATGGAACCTGCCAACTCTGCCGAGAGAAGAAGCAATCAATATCACAGTTACCGTTTTCGGGGATTTTTGAGGCGCAGGTTTACCTGTAATGTCGATGAGTAAGAGAAGCGTTGTCATCTGATGTTCTGTGAGAGTCCCTTTCTCGGGGTCATTCTTGTCATGGACCTTCCCTTGTCTTGGGTGGTGCCAGTTGGCACATCCTGTATGTATCATGAAAATGAATAACAATGAATGTTTCTCTTGGAATTTATTTCTTTCTATATTCGTATGTATAGTTTTGGATTTTCATTATTCCCATTATTCACGACAATTGAAACGGAAATCTTGTCAACATTTTCCCATTCAAACTTAAATTTTATGGAGTAATGTACTACGTTAAACTTCAAGAAGAATATATCAAAATTTCTGTTGTTTGACCAAACAGAAAATACGTACATCATCTATTGAACCATATTTGGCTGTGAAGAGATAAATATGGGCAATTCTGTGGTTTCAAAATATATCATATATTGGTTAACCAGATTAGGAAATGGTGGAGAGGGGTGGGAGGGAGGTCCCATGGGCATACAGTGCTATTGTCTGTTTTATGTTCCTGTAACATGATAACCTTACCGTTTATGCTCTACCTTCTGGTCATACAGCACTGTTAGACTTACTTTAGGATGTGTTTGTACCGTCTGATGAAATATATCTAGATTTCCAAAAAGCTTTCGACAAAGTACCTCACGAGAGACTTTTACATAAACTCAAAGCACACGGAATTGGTATAGAACTCTGTACGTGGAACAGAGACTGGCTTACCGGAAGAAAACAGCGTGTAGTATTAAACGGCGAAGCCTCAGATTGGCTAGACGTAACGAGTGGTGCGCCACAGGGGTCGGTCCTAGGCCCCATTCTTTTCATAATATACATTAAAGACCTAGGGCTCGGTCTCATATCTAAGATCTCCAAATTTGCTAACGATACTAAACTAGGAGGTAGAGCTGTAAACAAGCGGGATTGCGAAATTATTCAAAGAAATCTTAACTTACTAGCAGAGTGGTCAGACAGATGGCAAATGAAGTTTAACTGAAGTAAAAGAAGAAAAGGACCTTGGCGTTGTCATTAGCAACAATCTGAAGTACACTAAATACTGTCAAGCAGCAAGTTAAGAAGGCAACGAAATATTAGGTTTCATAGCTAGGAACATAGATGACAAGACACCAGAAATAGTTCTTATATTTTATAGTTCTCTAGTAAGACCACTCCTTGAATATGCAGTCTAGTTTTGGTCCCCGAACTATAAAAAAGACGAGGAAATAATAGATCAAGTACAAAGACGCGCGAAAAAATTGATCCCATTCCTTAGAAATCTGGTAAACGAAGAGAGGCTAAAACGTTTGGAAGCCTTCTCCCTTAAAAAACATAGACTTCGCGGCGACTTAATCCAAGTGTTCAAAGTTCTGATCAAGTTCAGTAACGTAAATCACGAATATCTTTTTAAGATACAAGAAAATATGGTTACTAGGACAAATGGAATAAAACTCAAAGCTAAAAGATGTAGTACGGACGTGGGAAAAAGCTTCTTTTCTTATAGGCGAGTTGAGCACTGGAATAAGTTACCGTCAAACGTAGTGTATGCTAAGACTATAAACACCTTCAAAAATCGTTTAGACAAATACTTCATAAATTCAGGTATACTGTGAGACAAACGTCAGAAATAAACTGTATAAACGACAGCGGTAACGGGGACAGTAGAGATAATGTGCAGCAGAGAGGAGTCGGTGATAGGCTGATAAAATTGCTGAGCGGAATTACATTTCCTTGTCGAGTTAAACTTTCTTTTTTGTTTTCTTTAACAGACAACCCAGTCATGGGTCAATCAGGCCTCCTGTTGTCTGTCTTTCTCATGTAAACTCATGTAAACTCCCTCTCTCCGCTTTCGCGTTTGCTTATCTTTGTCTGCTAAGATAGCCTTCCATTTTTTCTTTATATCTTTATGACTACCTCTTGCTCCAGATTATCCATCTCAAAATTTCTTTTCTCATATCCTCAGTCATCATGTTATCCTTCCTCCCTATTCCACCGCATAACACCCAGAGCTACCTTATTGATTTTTCTTTTTATCTTTCTCTTTCAAAACTCATCCATCTTTTCCCAGTCTCTCTTTTTTGTAGAAGATCAATTCATCTCCCCCTCTCCTTCCAACTTAGCAACTCCAACCCTCTTCTCGTGAGACTTATCA
>JAYMFT010269685.1:0-10643 GCA_038088735.1 Panulirus argus
GATCAAGTATAATAAATAAATAAATAGAAATATATATCTATATATATATATATATATATATATATATATATATATATATATATAGATCATGGTAAATGCCAAAACATTTTTGTAATAGGAAAAATACCATCATTGTGAAGAGAAATTGCACTTACATATGAATGAAGGAAACGACAACACTGGTGGAGTAAAGTAAGTGTTTACCTTTTGCATATGGCACGGATGGATTATATGGTGACTGCCTTGCCACAAATGTAAGTTAGACTTACTTTATCTTGTATATTATGTGTTTTTGAAAATATAACTTTCATACAACATGAAAGAATAAGACAAAATCTTTAATTTCTTGGAAAGTCCCCATGCGGGGAAATTTTCACTGACTGGGGCCATTGCAGTCTGTGGGTTAAAGAGAGTTATAGGAATTTAGTTATTCTGGAATTGCTGCCCAAATATGAAGTAAATCCCTGAACCTTAATTAGATTGCTTGAGATACACAGCAGAATTGAGGCTCTCTACAAGGGAGAAAAATGTCTTTTATATAGATTTATAGGATCATTTAAGCTGGGACAGAAGCCTTTCTGCCAGGGATAGACTCCAAATGAATAGAATAAGGAAACCCCATCTTCAATGAGTGTTAGACAAGATAATTAGGGCCTTTTTTTTCAATAGACATAAGCTAGTTAGGTACTTGGAATGTATGAAAACCACAAGGAATTCATGAGGAGAGGGAACATGGCAGAATAGGTAAACCAAAAGTCATACTTGATGGAAGCAAGGAACGAGGAAGGTAAGAAATAATACAGAATAGGGCACCTATTGGTCACCTCCCAGGTAATGGCAATGGGCAGGCTGGTGGGGACACACATGGTGGGATGGGTCAGCTTGTGCTGGTAGGGAATGAGGCAGGTATTGAAAAAGGAAGAATGCAGAACCTTTAATACACCACCCATGTAGTAGAGGTCACACCACAGATAGAAGTGAGTAACAAGGAAAGGAGGCAACATAACAGAATAGGTCACCTAATGCAGGTTTGGAATGAAGCAGGTAGAATAAAAGGTAGAATATGGCACCTTGAGATAAACTCCCAAGCAGAAGCAGGGAACAAAGCAGGTGAGGAAACATAAAACAGAGGAACAGGTCAAATCGAGGTTACAGACCAATTCTAAGTAGATGAGCCCTCAAATGGCAGTGCTACACATGCATATCCAAATGACTGTAAGTCTCAGTCATGTATCAGAATATTTCAAATTAATGCATGAAGTACATGTAACATATCTTCAGAATTAGACAAGTGTATTAGAAGAAAATTATGGTAAAACTAATATTTCAGAATCTTGGTTAGAAATCAAAAATAGACATTTCCATACAGAATATGCAATACTTGGGTATCTTTGTGTGGGACTAGAAGACTATTTGGATCAAATATTCCAACCCACCCACTGTGATTTTTGGATGATCCTCATCCACAGGTTGCTCCTCCTAACCCTGTGAGAAGCATAGTATATGTAAATTCACTTCCGACTAGGATCGAGCTAGAGAAGCCTTTTGTCTACCTTTAAAGTCTTTGAAACTCTCCTAAACTCTCACTTTCTCAAACACTTAGCATTCCATTCCCTTTTTTCAGATCACCAGTATAAATTTTGCAGTGCTAGGTCTACTGGTGATCTCTCCTATGTTTCTTACCTCTGGTCCTCCTTTCTCTGAGATTTTAGTGAAGCTTTTGTCATAGCCCTTGACATCTCCAAAGCTTCTGACAGAGTGTGGCATAAGTCTTTGCTTTCTAAACTACATTCCTTTGGTTTCACTGCTTCTCTCAGTTCAGTAATGCAGTTTCCTCTCAGGCCATTTCATCGAAGCAATCATCAACAGAGCAACTTCCCCCTCCTATTCTATCAACAGTGGTGTTCCTCAGGGTTCTGTCCTATCACTTACTCTCTTTCTTCTCTCAATAAAAAAAAATTCCAACTTCTACTTCTTACCCTATCCACTTTTATGCTTATGATTTCACTTCACATACTTCAACTCACTTTTCCTCATCTCCTCCCTTTAAAACTCGTTCTCTTTCTCGTACTGATCATATATCATTTATTAATACGAAACACGGTGTAGCGGTTAGTATTCCTGACCATGATGCATTCACTGGTCGCCCAGGGTCGAGCGCATAGATATGAATCCTGGTTACAGCAGTTGGTCCATAGTCAACCCAGCTGTTCATCCACCTCTAAGGGTTAGTTGATAAATTGGGTACCTGGCTCAGGCTAAGGCATATATAAAGCATTAATGGGTTGGCCTTGATTAGGGCATCAGCTACCTGTGCCACCTTAGCTAACATTAAAAAATAAATCAGATTGGGGAAGTAGTAACCTTGAGAAATTTAATAGTGCTAAAATGCAATTTTCCTAAATCTCTTTCTAAGAATCATTTGTTTCCCTTTGTTCAGTTTCAAAACACCACGATTTAATCTTGTTATAATATAAACATGTTGGGCAAAACCATCTCCTTTTCTCTGTCTTGGAAACTCCACCAAATTAACATCTCAAATAATGCTTCCCAAAAGCTGGGTGTGTTGCATAGGTGCCATAAAACTTTTCTTGTGAGAAGTCGTTTCACATCTACAGGGTTTTATTCGCCTAAGTATGGAATATTGCTCACACATCTAGGGTGGCTCATCTTCCACCTTAAGTTAATGAGATTAGATCAAAAGCCTTCCATCTCATTAATTCTTCTGGTATCACCTCTTTTCAACCTTCCCTTTCCTTAAGCCATGATGTTACTGCTTTCTCTCTATTCCCTAGGTATTATTGTGGCCACTGCTCTCATGAACTGTCTGAATGTGTCCCCAACCCAAAGTTTGTACCCATGGCACATATTTGGCTGCTGCTTCCCACAACTTCTACATGGGAACTGGCACCAGTCAAGGATTGTCTGTTATGATACCTCCTCCTTTCCTTAAATTACTAAGCTGTGGAATTCTCTTCCTTCTTTTGTCTTTCCTTCTTCATATAACCTTTCTTCCTTTAAGTGTCAGGCCCATAAACATTTGTGGAGCCATGACTGATTTATGCTTTCTTTCTCTTTGACTTTTTTGTTTCACTCGAGTTGGCTTTGATTGCAGTATACTATTTGTTTGTGCTATGTCGGTCAATATAAAAAAAAAGAAAAAGAACCTAGGAACAAGTTAAAATGAAGGGGATATGGTAAACCCATCTTACACACACCCTTGGAGGCGCTGTTTCGATGCCCCAGATATATATGCTTATGTATGCAGGAGTTGGCTATATAGAAGCTTGTGTGTAGGAGGTTATGTACACAGGATATTGCCACAAGAAACTAGCAAAAATATATTAACTGCTGTAAATAGTACCAGGTGTACAGATGTGGCTCAGTAGTGTTCCTGAATACCTTACAAACTCTTTAAAACCAATTAAGTTAAACAATACACTACACCTAGACTAAATCAGACTTTGATATTTAAATAAGATAGTCTGGAAATTGCCAGAATAAAAGGGAAGGCTGGAGACATCCTACTCCAGATGTGATTAGGAGAATTATGAGGTAGGTCATTACCAGTGACCAGGGCACAATATCAATGCCAAGTGAGGGTTGTTATTGACCGAAGAGTGGACTCCTATCAAGCTGTATGCTGTTATTGCCAAACAGAAGGTGAACAAGATGTTAGAAAACTTTATCTTGCCTGAATGTGGAGGGGGTTTCTAATCCCAACAGATCCAGTTGAATCTCATGACTTAAAAGATGAACTAACCCTTGAGAAACAAAGACTAATTTAGGAACACCTTAATTATAACATCTTCAAAAATTTCACGGACTATTTTATTTGAACAATGAAAAACTAGACAAACATCATCATCATAGCCAGATGAAAAGTATACAGAATAAATGATAACATCCTTTTGTAATATGAAAAGAAAGTAGATCTAGAAAGTTTATGACTAAAAACACATTAGGAAACTCTAATTCAGTTAAAGTATATAAGGAAAAATTGTAATATTCATAAGGAAAAGAGTTGTGGCTACATGAAGTTTCTGATTCTCCCCTCTAAAAGTCTTGAACACTTACCTTTCATACTAGAGAGTGGAAACTGATCAGCCCATTTGTGAATAACAAAGACTTAATACACAGCACAGAAGTGCAGTTTAGTGCCAGCTTGAATTCCTTTGTCTCTGAGAATTCAAGCAGTAGAAGAAAGAAGGTACAGTGGAATCCCATTTGATGGCTCTCCTATTATCTGAAATATACAATTAATCATACATGGTTCCAGGAAACTGCTGGAACTCAGACAAATCTTAAATGGCCTATAACCCCATAAGCATTAATCAAAATGTGTTTGACTGTAACAATAAGGCAAAGAAAGATGAGATGGTAATCCCACTAAATATTCAGAAAAACTCTGTGATTACTTGTCACTTCCTGAGTTTTGTGCACTTTTGAGAAGCAGCACAATGACTCATTTACCATGTACTGAAGTACTCACTGAAGGAAAAAATGAGACAATAAACTCATTAACTTTAATGGAACAAATATTCAACAATTAGATTTATGTCTGCAAAAAACATTGTCTGCCTCCCCATATATTTTCAAGGGCAAAACATGGCAAAGATTTATTGTGGTTACAACCATATGATGCTCTCAGGGTGAAATCATCATACAACTGGTCTCTGTGACTAGCGTTTCTAATGGTGTGAGCACCAGCAACCTGCCTCAGCGTGCCTCGGGTTATCTTGAGGGAATGATGTTCTTTCTTTAGTTTTCCAGGCTGCCACTTCATTTTGAGAATTTTGCTCCTAGGCACTGTATTTCTTCCAACTGTCTTTCAAGATAGTTGGCTTTTACCTTTCTAAGGAGAAGAAAGCCCAAATACTCACCTGGAGGCAAGAAAATGTGGGTACATATGAGATTTCTTGGCACACTCAATATGCAAAATCAGGTAGCTGCTTCCTGCAGCACCTCATTAGTGCCTCATCCTATTCAGATCCAATTCCATGCCCAGAAATCTGCAGATGGTAATCAAGGCCAAAGGAGATATGACAAAGTAATAAAATGTAAGTGTAATATTGCTTTGAAAATGTATGGGGAGGTGGACAAAGTTTCTGCAGACAATGTAATTTTCAGCTTTATGTAATTCTCACAACACACGCACAAATTCACAAATATACACACCAACTTATGCCAAACACTGCCACAAGGATTAAGTATTGTATTGCATGACTTAGCAGGAACTGTGATAGCCCTTTCTCTTTCAGTCATACTCAGATACCTGAACATTAAATTTGACTGAAACAGCATTCACCTAGATATCAAAGACAATAAACTACTAAATATATTTTGAAGAGATTCAGCAACAAAATTTAAGAAAGTTCTGGCTTATTTTGAGAAGTAGTATACACACACACTGACTCTTAAACATTTTTCAAATGACAATGAAATTAAAATTTAAGAAAAAATAATAATAGAAAGGAATTAAGAGGTATGCCCAATAGGCATCATCTGACTGATCCAGTGACTAAGCTTCATTTTGAACATTGTGTAACTCTAAGAGGGAATGAACACACACACACACACACACACATACATACAAATAAATGGGTACCTAGCATAGTCTAGTGTGTGTGTGTGTGTGTAAGTAGTAGTAGTAGTAGTTGTAGTAGCAGCAGTAGTAGTAAAGACAAGGTACATATATACCAGGTTAAGAGACAGGGCAACATAACACATAAGCAGCAGTTACACACACAAACACACACACACCTGTCTCTGTGGTACATTGGTTACTATTACTGACCATCACTCATAAATGGACCATCTGTAATCAAACCTACATAGGTTCGAATCCTGGTTGCAGTAACCAGTACACAGTCCACTCAGCTGTAGGGGCTGATTGATAAAATGGGTGCTCCACTTAGGCTTAGGTGTGTGTGTGTGTGTGTGTACACAGGAATTAAGACGGTACGTATATACAAGGCTAAGAGATGGGGCAGCACGAATGTAAAACTCTCTCCCCTTAACACACAAAAATAATCACAAATAGTGAAATAGTAATCATATACACACACACACACACACAAACACACACACACGTCAAACTCTCTCCCTTCAACACACAAATAGCAATCACAAACAAAAACACAGAGAAGCATTAGAATTACCAGATGCAATCTCTGTTATAAAGGAAAAAATAAGAATTGGTGAGTATAAACAAGACATAAATGGACAACCAATTATGGTTACATCACCAGGGAGGTACTAAGAGATGCTAAGAAACTCAAAAACAAGATGGAATTCAGTAGAGTATTCATCAAGCATGAGAGACCAAGGGAAGAGAGAGGAAAAAACAAAGAATAAAGTGAGAAGATAAAAAATGGATGATGCCAAATGAGGCAAGATGAAAGGCCACCCAAGCCAGTGCTGCAGAGAGATCAGAAAGACGTGGCAGTGGCACTGGTTAACTGAAAGTACAAGAACGTAAACTAATGCCGATGGATTAGCAGCACATGTCAAAAGGCTGAAACATAAGGATCATTCAATGGAAAATGCTGTTGGATTGGGTCATTGGTTGAACAAGCTGTTGGAAGCCACAGCCCCTAGGCCTACATAGCCCCCACAACCTGGCAAGTCTGGTACACTTTGTAGGTACTTGTCCTGTTTAGTCTTAAACTTATCTACCATGCATCCCTCCTGTTTCTGCCCTAGATGTATATGACGGTAAAAAGGAAAGAGAAGACAATGGAGTAGGAAGTTTGGCATAATACATAGGAGATAACCATACACTTCAAGAAACACTGACAGATAGCCCATTCTGACATTAAATAATGGGAAGGGTAACTGTAGATAAGAAGTAAATAGTGATGTTGATTATATATAACCCTCAAAAAAAATTTAACAATGCAGAGTAAATATAAGATGAAAACAACAAAAGAACAATCGGGATGATGCATGGAGCAGTAAACATGCACTTCTCAGAGAAGGTAAAGTATTGATAATGGAGGATTTCACTTACAAACAGACAGACTTGTGGGATCTGGATTCTCATGGTGATAGGGAATCAAGAAGACACAGGTTCCTAAACTGTGTACAGGAAACTCTCCTATACCATTATGTAAGTGAGCACACTAAGGTAAGAGGGACTAAATCTTTACCTAAATTACTCATCTTATCTTCACATAGGCTAGCATGGATTTTGAAAATATTACATATGATACATCAATTGGAAAAAGTATCGTGTAATGGTTAAGTTTTATGTAATAAGCGCAGATGTTAAAAGAGCAGAGACAAGACAGGATTTGATGAGGAGATACAACTGTGAATAGTACACATAATTTCTATGGTAACATAGATTAGGAAATGGAGTTCAGTAGCTAGGAATACAGTATTGTGAAGAAAGGTTCTGTGAAATTTACAGTGAAGATATGGGGACATGTAACAGTAGCTTCAAATACAGAGGGAAGGTTTAGTATGAGTGAAGAAACCTTTAACCAAAGATGTCAACAAGCAAAAGAGTATCAAGATGTGCATTGCCAGAGATAAAGGTGACACTCCAGCCAGTCAGATTATGCAGTGTATGAGATAGCAAGGACTGATTATAGCAGCATAAGAAAGGATGAACAAAGAAATTCTGAAAAGAGTACTGTGGATTAGGCAGGTGAAAATCCAAAACTTTTCCATGGGTTTGTCATAAGTAAATTGTTGGTTAAAAAGTAGCTAATCAGAATAAGGAAGTCTGGTGGTAAAAAGCTGAGGATGATGTAAGGATATGTGAAGAACTGAATAACAAGCTCAACGTTGTTTTCACAGTGGGAGACACGAAAGCCTTATCACGAGTAAGATGAGATGGAGAGGAGGCTTTAGAAAATGCCGAGATATCTAGAAAAGACATTATCAGAATACAGAAAGGTCTTGATCCACATAAGGCTCATGGTCCAAAAATTCGGGGACAATCTGCCATGAAAATATGACTCTAAACAGAAGCAGACAACATCAAGTAATTATTAATGGAGATGACAAACTGACAGAAGAGGAACCCTACAGAGTCCTAAAATCAGATGATAACATTTATGTATCTCTCTACCTTTATGAGTTATTTCTGTGGTGTCCATAACAATGTGTTAATGATAAGAACATCAGATATCTATTTCACTTATATTGCCATGTATTCTAAATTCAAATATTTAAACTATAATCTTTATAATTGAAAAAAAAAATGATTTGAAATAATTATGAAGAGTATGGGTGCCATCTGAAGTGCTGAATCATCATATTTTTCTGGAAAATCCTAGACAGCATGGTTACCAACTTACACATAAAAATAACATCCTACAAGGATAACAGTCACGGAAGACTATAAAAAACAATCAATGAAATTCAAAGGTGTGATATACTTAACTAAAAAGTACAAATTAAATACTCAGGTCCCAAGACTCTTCAACACCTTACCTGCAATCATCAGAAATGCCATGGGATACAAAGTAAAAAAAATTTAAGAGTGCCCTGGTCAAGTACCTATAATTTGTACCTTTTGTACCTTAACAGTTAGGCTGTGGGGGCCATGTGGGTCCACAGGCTGCAGCTTCCAACAGCTTGGTTGACCAACAACCAAACCCACTACCTGAACCTATCCTAGGCTGTGGGAGTAGATACCCAAAGGCTTCACTTGGTTTTTAACAGGTAACATAAATATCATTTATTTGTTTCCCCAATTTTTTCTTGTACAATGAACAAAACTGATCCAAATCATACTCTTCCATTCAAATAACTCAAATACTTGGATCACTAAAGATTATGGGTGATTCCAGTTACAATACAAGTTTAGCAATTCTATTTCAGAATAAAATAAAGCTTAGGGGAGCTTGGATCATTATTTTGGTAATTTATCAATTTAGCTTAACATCATTATAAGCTTTGAATATTTGTTTTGTTCTGCAACATTAGTAAATTGTTTAGGGAATACAATAACAATTGTGCAGCAGGAAAATGAGCATTAAAGTTTACTGAATTATATAAAAATTTTGACAGCAAAAATGGTAATGTATATCAAGTCATATGAGAATACAATTAATGTAACAGTAGGTAACACAACTGTAAAAAAATCAAGACCCCAATCACAATTTATTTGAACCTCATTTGTTAGTGAAAATGATAGAAATGTGCAGTACCAACATAAAATTTTTAGCTCTTAGAAATCACATGACTGCACACTGTTTTACCTATTTGATTACTACTGGCAACATTTAAGTGGTACTTACTCATGGGTGTGACTTGTATATTTCTACTAAAATATTGAACTTTAAGATAAAATTTCTGTTTAGGAGTACTACAGATACAACCTGTGAATTTGTAAGAAATTCACATCAATGGAATCCAAACACAGTATAAGCATTATTGTCTACACTCAGAAAGGAGAAATTTCTTTGATGAAGTATTATGAAGGGTGAATGTCAATGGAATGAACACTAGTAAAAAAACAAGAATATATGATGTCCTCATCTAACTTCACCTAGGGACCAAAATTTACCATGATATTCAGCATTAAAACCAAGATATACATAAGACAGTGTCATTTACCATACTGGTTACAGGCTTTTGGAGGTAAACACGCCTACCATTACCTGGATGTAACCATCAAAACATTAACCCTTTTATCATTTCACGTGATAAAAAAGCAGTTAATCTAAACTGCTCGAAAAAGTGAGGAAAGATTTCTGTATGTTCTCTTATCTTTATTCAACAGTTTTCAAGATCATCAAAGCCCTCCCCACTCACTTTAGCTTTTATCATATGATTAATGCACCAATTCGTGCTGCCCATCCAAATCACCAACACTAAGTCCTATACAGAATTAACTGATGTTTCTTCTAAATCATATAATGATTGTGGTGCTCCTAAACTGGAGTTTTCCTATTATTGATTCTATCTTTACCTTAACTAAACTATGTCAGTCATGTACATAAATTACAGGCAGTGGTTACTAGGCCACCTCGTCGGCAAAGTAGTCTGATACCAGGGCCAATTATTCAGCATCAGTGGATCAAATGCTATTTTGAAGACTAATGGGAGCTTGAGAGTTAAACATTAATTTACCAACTATTTAGCACCAGTGGGCTAAAGCATTACTTTGCTGAAAGACCCCTCTATGCCAGTAACCAGCAAACACTGAGATTTCTGCGATTACTCTCTGGACTGGATACAATATGATTTGTTGGCGTCAACAGTATTCACCCATAGTACTGTTATTCTATTCCCTGGCATGGCATCAATATAGCCACCATACATGTCATAAACTACCCAGAGCAGTTTCCTTTGCAGTCCTAGTAAGCATGGACATGCTATGACACCACTAGACCAGTTACTGTAATTATTGGTGTGTAGCCCACTGGGCCTGTTGCCAACTCCTGGGTGGATTACATGCTAAGCTGCTAAGGCTTGAACCAAAGGTCCATGGATAGCATGGACCAAGGAGATCCATGTGTACTATTTGTGTTACAGGGAGCACATTCTATACTTTTGCGAAAACCATCTCTTAACCTTATATATATATATATATATATATATATATATATATATTTATTTATTTATTATACTTGATCACTGTTTCCCGCGTCAGCGAGGTAGCGCCAGGAAACAGACGAAGAAAA
>JAYMFT010269696.1:0-10643 GCA_038088735.1 Panulirus argus
AGATACAGGAGGTTGAAGCGAGGTATGTTTTTGCGTGAATATGCCCGCGTGGGAGGCCAGGCACGGCAAAACAATGCTCGCGCTTTAAGGGTTAAAAAGCCGTTATGATGAAGTTAGTGCAGCGGTGCTCTACTCGCTGCCAACAGTTCAATACGTGTGACACTGAAGCTCCCACGACACTCCCCTCCCGACGAAGGGAGTGGCTTCAGGAACTTCCAAGTGAGGAGCGGCGGGGACCACTGGGGAGAAGGGGGCGGCAACCGTCACTTAATATCAATATAATCAGCAAGCGGGGTCAGGCGGGGGCAACCACAGGTCACGCTCACCTAAGGTCATCGCCACCATGACCATCGTCGCGATGAGCCGTTTTCTTTAGCTACAAAAGATTTTGCGGTCTTTCAACTCTCTCTTTCTCTGAGCAGGTCTTTGTCCGCTTCGCGAAGACCAATCCGTGATATATAAACAGGGGCATTATCAGTGTTGCCTGAGCAATGTACTACACTGCCTTTCAAAATCCAGCAACCACAGTGCAGCTGATCAATGGAAGCGGAAGAGGAGGAGGAACAGGATGCCCTCCACTCCGTCTCCAACCAGAACAACATACAGTTTTTCAAACAAAACCCAAACCTAAAAACCAATCACTACAGGAGATATAACTCGTCATTATCACGTCCCTTCAACATCACGTTGGTCTGAGGAGCCCTTAAAAACGGTGTGCAGATCTCTTTGAGACTCTGGACACCAGACAACCAAGCCGAGCCACACAACCAACTACGTAGACCCACCCTAGTGCACACACGTAAGGTAGGGAGAAGTTACGTTCGGTAATCACTGGCGGTAAGCAGTATATATCCCCGAGGTAATGGCCTTTCCCCGGTGCTGACCCTCGCCAAGGAGTCCCATTTCGAAGTAAAGCCTTGACGAGGGAGTGTGACGCCTGGTAGGGACGATCAGGGAGAGACAAGCAGCACAACCTGTCCCGCTCGCCGTTCAATTAGACCAAGACGGACGAGACACGCACCAGCCATTATTCTCCGATACACTGCTTATCTCTAGCCCGGCACACAGTCGCTCCATCTCCCTCCCTCCCCTCACTCACACACAACACCCGGTGCTGCCTTCCTCACCCCGCTCCAGCCACCCCTGTCACGATTATGATAATGACACCATCATCATCATTCAAATGCGTGGACAAGGGGAAAGCTAGTGGAGTTTTTGGGTGGATTGCACGTTCCCCTAACCAAAGCATTACTGTGGAGCGAATCATGTTGTGGATATATCTCTAGTTGTCAATGGGATTATTTTAGGTTTACCTAACGGTTAACTAAGGAGATACACTTTTGTTTACATGGGATTTAAATGTATGACAGGGATTCTCAAAGGCTTGGTAGTTAAATATATATCTTAACTAACCTGGGGTTAAATATCCTCTTTGATATAAAAATGGGGTATTAAATAGATTATAGGGGTCCTCTCAGGTTTAACTATGGAATACATATATATCCCTGGATTTTCTTAAGTTTATCAGGGCTTTACAAAGACAATAAAAGGTTTACCCGGATCAAATATAGATACTCTTGGGTTTATATTCTGGTTATCAATATTACGAGGATGATCTTAAGTTTCCCTGGAGGTTACAAATATCAGAACCATCCTCTTGTTTACTTGGAGGTTAAAAAATTATATTCAAAGAATTCTCTTAACTTTCCCTGGAAATCAAATATATCAGCGATCCTTTAAGTTTACCTGGAGGTTACATAGAAGAGTGATCCTCTTAAGTTTACCTGCAGGTTACACAGAACAGAGTGATCCTCTAAGTTTACCTGGAGGTTACATAGAACAGTGATCCTCTTATGTTTACCTGGTAGTTACATAGAACAGAGTGATCTCTTAAGTTTACCTGGAGGTTACATGGAACAGAGTGATGATCCTCTTAAATTTTCCTGGAGGTTACATAGAACAGTGATCCTCTAAGTTTACCTGGTTACATATAACAGTGATCCTCTTAAGTTTACCTGGAGGTTACATAGAACAGAGTGATCCTCCCAAGTTTACCAGGAGGTTACATAGAACAGAGTGATCCTCTTAAGTTTACCTGGAGGTTACATAGAACAAAGTGATCCTCTTAAGTTTACCTGGAGGTTACATAGAAGAGAGTGATCCTCTTAAGTTAACCTGGAGGTTACAAGGAACAGTGATACTCTTAAGTTTACCTGGAGGTTACATAGAACAGAGTGATCCTCATAAATTTACCTGGAGGTTACATAGAACAGAGTGATGATCCTCTTAAGTTTACCTAGAGGTTATATAGAACAGAGTGATCCTCTTAAGTTTACCTGGAGGTTACATAGAGCAGTGATCATCTTTAAGTTTACCTGGAGGTTACATAGATCTGAGTGATCCTCTTAAGTTTACCTGGAGGTTACATAGAACTGAGTGATCCTCTTAAGTTTACCTGAAGGTTACATAGAACAGAGTGATCCTCTTAAGTTTACCTGGAGGTTACACAGAACAGTGAGCCTCTAAGTTTACAAGGAGGTTACATAGAACAATGATCCTCTTAAGTTTACCTGGAGGTTATATAGAACAGAGTGATCCTCTCAAGTTTACCAAGAGGTTACATATAACAGAGTGATCCTCTTAAGTTTACCTGGAGGTTACAAAGAACAATGACACTCTTAAGTTTACGTGGAGGTTACATAGAACAGAGTGATCCTCTTAAATTTACTTGGAGGTTACATAGAACAGAGTGATGATCCTCTTAAGTTTACCTGGAGGTTACATAGAACAGAGTGATCCTCTTAAGTTTAACTGGAGGTTACATAGAAGTGATCCTCTTAAGTTTACCTAGAGGTTACATAGAACAGAGAGATCCTCTTAAGTTTATCTGGAGGTTACATAGAAGAGTGATCCTCTTTAAGTTTACCTGGAGGTTACATAGAACTGAGTGATCTTCTTAAGTTTACCTGGAGTTTACAGAGAACAGAGTGATCCTCTTAAGTTTACCTGGAGGTTACATAGAACAGAGTGATCCTCTTAAATTTACCTGGAGTTTACATAGAACAGTGATGATCCTCTTAAGTTTACCTGGAGGATACATAGAACAGAGTGATCCTCTTAAGTTTACCTGGAGGTTACATAGAACAGTGATCTTCTTAAGTTTACCTGGAGGTTACATAGAACAGTGATCCTCTTACGTTTACCTGAAGGTTACACAGAACATTGTGATAATCCTCTTAAGTTTACCTGGAGGTTACACAGAACAGAGTGATCCTCTTAAGTTTACCTGGAGGTTACACAGAATAGAGTGATCCTCTTAAGTTTACCTGGAGGTTACATAGAACAGAGTGATGATCCTCTTATGTTAACCTGGAGGTTACATAGAACAGTGATCCTCTTAAGTTTACCTGGAGGTTACATAGTACTGAGTAATCCTCTTAAGTTTACCTGGAGGTTATATAGAACTAAGTGATCCTCTAAGTTTACCCGGAGGTTACACAGAACAGTGATCCCCTTAAGTTTCCCTGGGGGTTACATAGAAGAGTGATCCTCTTAAGTTTACCTGGAGGTTACACAGAATAAAGTGATGATCCTCTTAAGTTTACCTGGAGGTTACATAGAACTGAGTGATGATCCTCTTAAGTTTACCTGGAGGTTACATAGAACAGTGTGATGATCCTCTTAAGTTTACCTAGAAGTTACATAGAAGAGTGATGATCCTCTTAAGCTTACCTGGAGATTAAAAAAGTGAATCCCAAGAATTCTCTTAACCGAGGTATTCTCTTAACGTATACTTACGTATGTGCTGCATAAATCGTATGGCTTCTGTTACGTTTGCCCCCTGGATAAGTTTACCAGAGGGATGCACTGTAGTCTACCTGGGGTTAAATATACGGATACACTACGACTTACATCATAGGAATCCACTTAAGTTTACCTGGGGTTAAATGTCACTGAGATCCACTCAGGTTCACCTTGGGCTACATACATTATAGGAATCCAGCAGGGTTTACCCAGGGGTTACATAAATCATATCTACCAAATATCGTTCGATTCCCAAGGAAAAAAGAAAAATCTGAATGTGTTATAATTTTATGTAAAGTATAATTTTTTTCCCCGTTATAATACGAAGGATTTTATCAAGAGTTATTATGAGAAGCGAAAGGGGTCAGCACGTTTCGCCAGGGATAACATCAAGAGGTCGCGGGGTCAAGAGATGGGATGAAGCCAGCAAGCATCTCTCCACAGTCCCAGTCCGGAGATCAGAGATACAGGAACGCAGTGATCTGAGCTCAGCCCGAGTGTCCGCTTAATGCGGGAGTTCCTGACCCCTAACGCAGAGCTACCATGGGGCTCGTCTCTCCCCTTTCTCCACCCAGTAAAAAAGTCACTGATTGTATAAGGAAAGCACTAAAACTCAAGACATATATGAACAGGGTTTTATCAGCGCGGTGATTTCCCCCCTTCTGGCCAGCGCCATCTAGATATGCATTTACGGGCAGGATTCTACTCTGCAAGGGCTTATTTGTGCATCATCGAGTTAAGTGTTTACTGCTGCAGCGAATAACGTATTCCCGTCGGGGGTTTAGACGTGCCTCTAAATGCATACTTTGTCTTCCTGCCTCTAATGTAATATCTCAAGAAATATAATACGTCTTATGAGGGAACAGACCAGCCGAATGCTTCCATTACGTCGTGTGGCTTACGTGAAGTGTCAGCTAAGATTCGTGGCTGGATAATGCGCGGTTCCGTGCGAGTGTAACAGCTGGATGTCCCTCCTGGCTCCTCCTATAAACAATAATCTCCCTCCTCCAAGCGACTCCATGCCGGCGGAGCTGCATAGTTCATTATGCTGTATCTTGTCCTGATCCTTGCGGTGATGCCTACCTCATTATGCTATACCTTGCCCTGAAGCTTGTGGTCCTGTCATCTCTTGGTTAGTGTCTTCATGTTCCTGCAAGCGTTCCACAAATCGCTATACCGCTTTCTTATTTTCTTCCTCATCTGTGGTGTTACATAAAAGTTTGCCTCGTCTTGGCCCCCACTCGCTGCTGGCGGTGTTGCTGTATACCTCAGCGTACCGTGTCTAGGTCAGTATCATCTTGTTGCTTGTGGTCATACACACCTCACTGTGCTCTCTTCCCTTGGCCAGAGATGTCATACCACTTGAGACAAGAGGTACTCCATTATACATTATACTATATAGTCTTCTTTTGTTCGTCTCCTATCGCTTTTATGCTCACGTTTCGTCTTATCAAAAGTTTCCAACTACATACCGTTTTTCCCAAACTGCAGCTGAGATTTTCTTTTTCTTTCACGTGCGTTAATTTTCAGTATTAGATCAAACTGCAGTATTATGTAACAAACTGTTGTGAAAAACAGAATAAGGTTAACTAGTGAATTTTGTGCCTGTTGTTGAACATTCTATTTCTGCTGTTCCTAAAGGTTCATGTTCTTTGGATGTGCATCTGCTTATGTACACGTTTGATGGTGGAACGGATAATCTAGTCACAACAGAGATAACTCGATATCGCCAGGCAATAAACACTATAAATGTTCCCCAGGTTCTTCATCCTTTACTGAGCAGGGTTGTTATTTCCTCGAAGATCAGACCACAACACTTTACGAGTTTTCGTAACCACATCTACCAAATCACCGTGTAGATCTGGTTCAGGAGGTATGTATCGCATCCACTGCAAACCCCGCGCTGCTCACTTTTATGAAGTATAAATATGCTATGACCACTCAAAGTTCAGTATAGAAGTGCATAAAATTAAATTGTAAGTGAAGCACATCCGCTGCATTTGCTTCAAGTGCTTCATGCGTATTACATGGACAAGGGGAAAGTCAGAGGGAAGAGGAAGAAAAATATGAGTTGGAAAGGACTGGCTACAGCACTAGAGTAAATAGATAGCGAGATGATGACGATAATGAAAATAAATGGGTGAAGAGGAGGAAGAGGAGGGGGAGAGAGGAGAAATACGATGGGAGACGGGTAGTCAGGAGGAGATGGAAGAGGAGTTAAAGGAAGTACTGGAGGAGAAAGAATAGAACGAGTGCGAGGAAAAGGAAAATCAGATGTAATAGAATAAGATGTAAGAATGAAAGGGGGCTATAAAAGGAGGAGGAGAAGGAAAAAAAGCAGCAGCTGCAGCTACAACAGCAAAGACAGAGAACAGCTACTACTGTTGCCGTCGCCAACATCACCATCACAAACATGATGGAGAAAAGGGAGGAGAAAGAGGAGGAGGAGGGAAAGGAGAAGGATAAGGGAAGAAAATGAATGATAATGAGGAATTCTGCTCATAAAAATTTCATGATCATATCTTACACTCACATTACAGGCTTTAATCCTGCTAATCATTTACTGCGTGAAGCCGATATCGTGTGAGACAACTATATGCAAATTCAGCAAGAGTGAACAAGGAACACAGACCTGATCCTGGGGGGGGGTTAAAAGAAAAAAAAAATGTATCAGGCCACGGCGCAAGGTGGTTGTGAGAGCAATGAATACCTAACTTACAATGGTACTTAACGCGGTTTATGATCAACACCGACAAGGGGTTTACTTCCCTTGATGCCAGATAATGTTTTCGACTTTCAGTGCGTAACAATGCATGACTGATATAATGTTACTTATACTGCATTTGTGGGCTTTCGTTTGGAGCTGCATAATTGAACAGACCTAAAAGCGGCCTCCATCCCGGCCAGGCTGATATCACGAGTCTCCAAGTGGGTGAACTTTCCATATTTTAGCAGAAAGTGGCAGTCGCTAAGCTGATTGTGAGAAAAAACTCGCTGTGAACTGTAGCAGAGCAGGTGGGCAAGACCGCACCAAAAACTTTTACAATGTAATTCAAAATGTTTTGTTAGGTATACACTTTTAGCCCACTGAATAGGAGCATCTCTGTCACGATTTCTGTTTCATTATAACCCACCGTGAGATATTTTTCACTACTTAAGTTTCAAACAGTAGGAAATCACTGTTTTCGAGTTCCAAAGGAACAACATAGTATAGTTACCTTCACCTACTTCAATATATATGGTGTTTTGTGATAAAAAATGAAAAAAAAAGTGGGTAACTATGAAAATGGTAAAAAAAAAACGCATCAGAATGAATGTTCAAAAACATTTCAATCTAAATTTATATTTAATACATTTTTGAAGCCCTTTCCTGTAATAACGTTAAACATTAATGGTTTAATACTGTAACTGATATATAAAAAGCAGATTTTACAATTTGTGTTTTAGTGAGATAACAGTGCTTTCTAAATAATTCAAGAAAATTTCATAAACTATTTCAACAATACTAAACATGTAATTAAATACAAGGAAGAACCAATTTTAATTAGAAGTGCAAACAATTGCTTAAATACAGATAATGAAACAGCACTTTTGGTGTTATAACGTTAATGGCTGTAAAATATCTTTGACAAATGTACATGCAGCCCCAGATGCTAAAATAAAAATAAGTTATTTTCTGCTGAATTATGCCAGATATAATCATGAGAATGCTATCAATTCAAGAGACTTTCATTGTTTATTCGCATAATGAGGCAAGCTTCGATAATAATGAAAGCCCATAACTGCTTAATACTTTAAAGTTTATGATATAAATATTAATGGTAAAACATTATTCAACTGCATGAAATACTTATGGACCAAGAAAACATTATTTATATTATTCCTTTTTTTATAAAAACGTAACCTTATATAAAACTATACCTGTTACTTTTATATGGTCTTAGAAGGGTGCCTGAAAATAGTTAACTTTAAAAGAGAAACTAAAAAAGATGAATGGAAATCATTATTTCGGAGATAGGCTATATGTGTAGCAATATTTGAGAATTAAGGGAATAGTTACTTTTATAAGGTCTTAAAAAGGTGCCTGAAAAGTTAACTTTAAAAGAGGAACTAAAAAAGATGGATTCAATCAATATTATTGTAGACAAGCTACAAGTAAAAAATATTTGAAAATCAAGGCAATAGTTACTTTTATATAGTCTTAAAAGGGTGCGCGAAAAAAGTTAACTTTAAAAGAGGAACTAAAAAAGATGAATTCAATCAATATTATTATAGATAGGTTACACGTATAGATATATTTGAGAATTAGAGGAACAGTCAAAATCTAAGGTAAACGTACATGACACTACTTTGCTGTAGTGGGAATTATGCAAAATGTAAACCATTCTTCTGATGTGTCAGGAAATAATATATCCACAATAAAAGACTAAAAATAGTATTTGCAGATGCTAATACCTTATGTACACAGTAGGAGGATATAAGTGCATTTGGGGAATGAAGTAATGGCTAACAAAATGAAATTTATGACGAAATTAAAATTTGGGCTACGATAAAAATAATGGATGGAAAAAATCACCTTCCCACTCGCTATAAAAAGTATGTGCACACATACATTTGCCAAAAATTATTTAAGAAGTGGTGAAGCAATGAATAATAATCAAGGCATTCATTCATTTATATTAAAGGCATTCCACGCGACTGAGTGAATACGTTAAATTACTTACTTCATTTCTAACGAAAATCATTCAACAATGAAGGCATGCGAGAAGCAAAATGCATAATTACATAAATCACCATGGACGATAATTTGCCCTGATAGCATTTACGAGCCTGCGCTGCTTTGACAACATAATGATGGCTACTCCAGATTTATAGGTTACTTCAGAATCGAAAAACAGCGAAAACTGAAGGGTGCTCACTTGGGTAAATCGTCACGTATAATAAAGATGCACTTTTACGTACAGCTTACTTACCAGAAGTCTAAAATATCAACAACCAACTCATGAAAATACTTAAAAAGAGTAAAAGCTATGACAGACTTTCAACCGGTTACCAAAAACCAATCAGTATCCGCCACAAACGTACTTTAAAACAAAAAGCTATTGCTCAGCTTCTAAGGGAAGAGTGTTCCATTAGATCAGCACGTCACTAATAATATGCACTGACGTCGGGAGGGCAGGACAACATCAATTCACAGCACAAAGTCAGAAAAACTACCGCGAATTTTTTAACTTACCATAACGCCTTTACGCGACTCATCGTCATCTTCAAATTCGTTAAAACATCATGGATTTTTTTTTTATATTCTTGCAGCCATTCAATACAACTATACTTCGTTATCAAATTCTAGTAATATGAATAATTAATTAAATATGATTAAAAAAATAATGTACTGCAAAATGGGAATATTCAGTTATATAAAACATTCAAATCCTCAATACATCGAATTGAAATACTTTTTTTTTTTTTGCTGGTTTCTATTAACGAATCTGCTATTATTATACATCATTAATCGTAATAAAGTTAATAGTATTATCTTTCTGCTGCTATCCTTCTAAACCACAGTTTAACATAGAAGATAAATAACCTACATTGAGAAAAAAATGTAAGGCAAAAGTTTAACGCTATCGTACCTGAGGACCGCACCGTCGTGCTCGCAGGGCTAATTTCCCACCACACAAAGATGACTCTTCAATATCATCCAGCCTCTGATGAAGGACGATTTGAAGGAGGTAAAGTTTGCCCGCATCGAAATGAATAGTCATGCCCACACGCGACGCATTCAATATTCATTTTTTCTTTTACTTCTTTCGCTTGGAAGTACAAATATAACTTATTTCTTTTAATATATGCTGGTATATGATCCATTAAATGTCTTCCATAAAAATAAATTCATCAGGTTTTTAATATGATACCGAAACTAATTTATAGCCTATGATTAAACGACCTGTGAGTTCAGCTGCTCCCACAGCCTAAAATATGACTATTTTCTATTAATATATGCTGGTATATAACCCATTAAATGTCTTGTTTAAAAAAATAGAGTCATCAGGTTTTTAATACGATAACGAAACTAATATATAGCGTGGGTGTCACCGAACAGATTAGAAATCTGTGAGTTTAGCTGCTCCCGCAGCCTAGCCTACACCAACCACGTATGTATGTACCATACTGTCTACTGTTCGCAGGTCCCCTCGCGCACATACACTCTCGACTAAGCCTCTTCCTGACCTTGTGAACCACACAAGGAACTTGTGTAACTAATGCTAAACTCTAGCTGGACATGACAAAATCCCTTCATCTACAGGTAAAGTTCACTTAAGATACGACCCGTGCCATACAAGAACAACATACACATAAACCTTAAACAGTTTACAGTCTAACAACACAGTTACTATCAACATCAAATACTAGTAACTCAGAAATGTCATGTTATTCAAGGAAATATCATACGCTTTCTCTCTAAGTTGTAAAACCACGAGAATGAGAGGTCACCTACGAAACTAGATCATCGTCAGTGGACAGGGAAATCGTCGAGGAACCTTTTCATCCCCAGACAGCCAACATTATCCGGCTCTAACATGGAGGGCAGCCTCAGAGTTGCAGAAGCCTCCACTCTCTCCCAAAAAAGGAAGGGAGGGAGGGAGTGAGGGAGAGGTCCTAGAGTTTCGCTAAGCGCAGAAGCAAGGAAATGACTAGCAGTTAAAAGGCGACTTCTTGTTAGCCGTGTAACCACTATAGGTGGGGTCTGGTAACCCCCTTCACACATACATACATACATACATACATACATATATATATATATATATATATATATATATATATATATATATATATAT
>JAYMFT010269707.1:0-10643 GCA_038088735.1 Panulirus argus
TATATATATATATATATATATATATATTATGATCTCATAGATTATACTACATATGTATTTCATGTGTGCATTGTGAATCATCGTATAATATATATATATATATATATACCTTAGCCTAAATGGCCAGGAACGCTGACCACAGCACAATGGAAGTGCATATACCCATATATATCTGTATATTTAAATGAAATTATTATTCCAGTTAATAGATAGATGATAGAAGAAAGCATGATAATAAATAAACATATGTAAAGCACACACACACACACACACACACACACACAGACAGAGAGACAGACAGGCAAACACACGTGGATACAGACACAGACACACATACACACGATTGGAAAACCAACTTTCAACCTAAAAATCAACAGATACTAAAAGAGGCTAGGGCTGGGACCCCACGTCGAGAGAGAGAGAGAGAGAGCACGGACCTTCACACTAGGACCCCCCTTCCCCCCCATCTCTTCTCCCACGTCCATGGCCTCGTATTTAGTTCCAAATTAGTCACACGAGACGCGAGACTTTCCAAGGTGAAACTGTAATTACCTTTTTTTAAGACATGAATATTATATGAAAATGACAAGGTACTTACTTCTTTTGTCATATGCTGTAGGCTCTAGTCACAGACAGAAGTCCTCTTCGAGGCCAGGGCCTTAAATGAAGTATAAAGGTCTTAAAAGATAGGAAAGTAGATGGCGAAAGCAAAAATAAACTTAAAGTTTCAGGGCGAGTGGAAAAAACGCTTTTTTTTTTTTTTTTTTAAATGGTTTGCTCAGCGGTGCAAAGGAAAGGGTGGTAGACGCTGGGTAAAACATGGAGAGGTAGAGATTTCCAAAGTTTAGCCGTGTAAGGGAAAAGGTCAGGTGGTGGGCGCTGGGTAAAACATGGAGAGGTAGAGATTTCCAAAGCTTAGCCGTGTAAGAAATGAAACAGACAGTGTTGCACTTTCGAGTTAGGCAGCATAGCCGAGTGGTAAGAGGACCCAGCTACCTCGCCAATGGTACGCGGTTCGAATCCTTGCTAAACAATAAGAACTTTCAAGTAATTTAGGATCAGAAGTCGAAAGGTGTACGATGTTTTAATGTCCTTGCGTTCGAGTGTGTCCTTCAAGGGGAAACAATTTTTGTCACACGATCTGCACACACATGAGCCTCGAATTAAGCGAACCGTTTGGTTTGCAAGGAGACTTCAGCCGCTGACAAACGGGACCCAATATTACGAACACACACCCACCCACCCACACACACACACACACACACACAAACAACCCCACCCATCAAGCAACCACAAAACAAAAAGAAAAAAAGCATTGAACTGCTTTTGTGTCGAATGATTCTGTGCTAAAAAACAAGAAAAAAAATATATATAACTGTTTAAACATGAACAACATGAAATCGACTCCTTATCTTATCAGTAAATTAAGATAACAAAATGGTTTAACTTATGAGAAAGAGTTATAGATAACTGGTATATAAAAAAATGCGCTTGGGGCTGGCTTGTGACTGGCGGAATGGTCTGTTGTTTAGCCTTAGACCAATACTGCCAGGCAGCGGTCAGTAATATTGGTAGGAAAGAATCGCAATCCGCTAAGGAAGCATTTGAAATGAAATATATCCTCTGAGTAACTCATAAGGATGTAGGATATCAGCTAAATCCTAGCATAATACAAGAGGAGGTTGAGGACGAGTGAGTCAACTGGGGGAGGTTGAGGACGAGGGAGTCAGGTGAGTGAGTGAGGTTGAGGACGATTGTAATTTGTTAACTACTTAATCCTAACTCAGTGAGAAGCAGTTGGGGGTTAGGACCCTTCTCTATTGTCTCATCCTGGACCAGGAATCGAACCTGGGTCCTCGAACTTGCTAGACGAGTTTGCTAACAGCACTGCAACAGGTCTCTCTTGCCTCACTACCCTGGGATGAATGTTGCATATGTACCTCATATATACATAAATTCAGTGTGGTATCAACACTTGGTAACCCTATATATATATATATATATATATATATATATATTGTAATAATACCTCAAAGAAAGCAGTTTTTTTTTCTTTTATATTTTTAGCCTACGGAAAACGTCACACAATGACAACAACATGTATAACATTACCGCGTCAGGGGTGAAAACATTCAGTCTTGGGCGACTGTGAAGGACCCCGGCGTGTTACCAGGAAATGTAACAAGACCTGGAATTGTCAAAATGACAATGGCTGTCATTGGCAGGGCCACGGAGACACGCCCAGAGGGAGGGAGGGGGCGGGGGGGGGGGAAACCTCTTTGTCAAAGGGGTGTGTCTGTAAAGCGTTGACATGCCAAAACGAGAGAAGAAAAAAGGGGTAAGATAATATGACTTCAGTTACTCAGTGTATCATTATTGCTGATAATGATAAAAATAATGACATTAATGAAAATGATATGCTACTGCTGTTACTACTAATCTCATTACTGCTAATACTACTATAGTTACTACTACTGTACTATCACTACCATCATCACTACTGCTACTACTTCTACTGCTACTATTATTACTACTACTACTACAACTACTACTGCTACTACCACTACTACTAGTACTACTACTATAACTACTACTACTACTGCTGCTACCACTATCACTACTACTACTACTACTAACTTCTTATTGATAGTTACTACAAAATGTTTTTCTATGAAAGAGTCCTGGTGTTACCCAGGACCTCTCTCTAAAGGCTCTTATAGCTCGAGGCTGCTCCCCTTCCAGCAGTAAGGAAGTGTGAACTCCTTTGGAGTGAACAGCTGGGTTGACTGTGGACCGACTGCCGCAACTAGGATTCGAGACGGTTGATGTAAGGTAATTACTCGCGCGAAAAGTAAATACAGTGAATGAAAACGTGAATGAATTATGGTTAAGGCTTTAAGATAAAACAATTCTGATCTGTGTGGTTAGTTATAGTCACGAATTATTGATGCTATACCAGAAAGCTTCCGTCCAAGTTCCTATAAACAATATAAGCGTTAGTTCATCGCTGATAAGTAATGCATGTCTATGCCTAGGATAGAAATTATACCGTTTTCTCTCTCTCTAATGCACACTGAAGTTGACTTTAACAATAAACTGAAAGGGGATCGCATATTGACATAAAGCTGCACTAGTCATAATAAGCCAACGCTGCAAAGCCTCTAACTATAAACGATACAAAATAAAAACATATAGATCGATCAAAACGATTTATATTGTTCAATCCAGCAAGACGAAGTAAATGAGAATGATTTTTTGAGTAATTTTAACACAAATTGTTTAAGATCATATCAAACTTCTACAGATTTTGTTTCTGCGTTCGAAACTTGGGTCTGAAACAGCTTCATTCGCTTCGCTTCCAGATTCCTCTCTTTCTCTCTCCCTGACAGACAGCGGTCTGTCTTCCCACCCAACCCCTTTTACTCCCACCTCGCTCTCACCTTCCACACTCCACACCCACTTGGCCAAGCCTCACCTCCCAGGAGTGTCTCTATCCCAGCGAAACACACAAGGCATAAAAAAGAAGAAAAAATGTTTCGAGCTTCGTAGTTCATTTCACTCCCGAAGCAGTGCGAAATCCGTCTTTCTTCCCTCACTCCAGGGTTGTGCACTCTTTTCTTATCACTCTGATTGTCTCTCCCCTTTTCTCCCACACCCTGGGAGTCTGTCAGTGTCATGCACACCCCACAACAGTCGAGGTTGGGAAGGAACGTGTCCTCTGAAATCATACATTTCTCCCCTTTTAACTGTAGTATTGTCACTGTTCAGGGCGGGGCCGAAAGGCTTCGAATCACTCATGTCAAGGCTTCGGTAATGCTTAACTGCTCCATTCGACAGGACTGCTTTTTCACGAGAAAACCACTGTGGTGTTCTGTTCTCACGGCGAAGCAAATACATCGGGTCTTATGCTGTGAGCTCAGGACACGACAAACAAAAAATATTTTGTCCTAACTCTGACATTAGAATAAGTGTGGAACTCTTTTTTTCTTTTTTTTTACAAGGTTTCAATGTGTCATTCATTCAGAAACCTATTGTTTTTCTATTCTTGGATAGGGAATTAGACAACTATGTGTTTAGAAAGGCACTGGACGTCTGTTAAGCAGTGTTTGGAAAACCACAAGGCAAGAGCGAAAGACTGTAATGTACAGGGCAAAAGGGAGCAGATTACTTACCTTAGCGCTGGTTGTTGTCCTGAGATGTTAAGGTTGACTTGACCTACAGTGACCTGACCTTTGGCTATGGTGTCCACGACTATGTGGCTATAGCAATGTAGGCTGTGGTGCAAACGGAGGTGGAGAATTTGCCTATGGTAACAGCGGTGGTGTACACAGAAATGGATAATTTGCCGTTGGTGATTATCGATATTAACGTTAAGATAAGAATGTCCAACAAAGTATGGCATAGCGTCACTTGTCTGTTGTTCCTGCTCGCCACTAGATGTCAGTCCGAGTCCAGGTCACCTACGTATAGCACTGTTGAACGTCACTTGCGTGTTGTTCCCGCTCGCCGCTAGATGTCAGTCCGAGTCCAGGTCACCTACGTATAGCTCTATTTATTGTGGAAATCTGACGTAAGATTAGAAGCCTGTAATATTTACATCTTGTGGATAACTAGGTATATATTGCTCCCTTCAAAAACCAAAAAAATATTTGCACTTGTCTTGAAAAGAGCTTTGACTCAAAGACCAATGTAATCAGACTGGACCAACGAGGGTTGAGAAGTTTGTTAGAACTTGAGAAGAATTAAGTTAGAGGGGTTCTTGTCAGTGTTGAATTGGAGGGACGGGTTGTAGGAGTTGAAGTATTTGAGAAAAGGATTGTTGGAGGGGTCCTTAGGAATCAGGACAACGAAATAAGGTGAGGTTAGGAAAGGTTTGTAAAATCTTAAGAATTCCAAGCCCCAGATATCCCATAGTCTCTGAATCGAAACACTGAATTGCAGTTGGTATATTTTCCCTCGGTGGGATTTGTTCTTTACGATGCTATTGTTTTCCGGTATCGCCAGGTCAGGACTGAAATAATATATATCTGAAATCTACGCTTTTATTTCTTTTCTTTCCTTCTACTGGGTTGTCGAACCTTTGCTATTGTTGAAGCTGGCTGGAGGTATATATATATATAAGGCTGGAGCCTGGCTGTGGACACTCAGTCCAAAACTCGAGGCTTCCACAACCACCATGTATAAGGCTGTGAGTTCCTCTCCCAGTAATGCCACTGTAGAATAGAACTGTCAGTCGACTAAGTTGTCACATACAAGGCCTATTGGCATACACAGGCATTGGTAACGAGTCGACCAAAGGCTATATGGGTCTTTGAGGGAGGAATTTTTGAAACATATTCAAAGACTAGGGAGAAGAGAGTCCCTGGATTTGTAAGTGTTCTTTGCTGCTATATAACTGTAGTCGAGATAGTCATAGAATTAGTGATACGTGAGATTAATATTGCTCACTTTGCTGTTGCAGGTGATCAACACTTGTGTTCCAGGTTATCAACACTTGAGTACCATTATTTTGTGTTGCAGGTTAATAGCACTTGACTACCATAATGTTGTGTTGCAGGTTAACAACACTTGACTACCATAATGTGTTGCAGGTTAACAACACTTGACTACCACAAAGTTGTGTTGCAGGTGATCGCTGTGTTGTCTGTCTTCCTCCTTGTGGCCGCTACCATGGCCAGCCCCGTGCCCGAACCTGGCTATGGTGGCTATGGTGGTCACGGACATGGCTATGGCGGATATGGCCATGGCGGATACGGCCACGGTTATGGCTATGGATATGGCTACGGCTATGGCCATGGTTATGGACATGGCTATGGTGGATACGGCTATGGTGGCTTTGGTGGCCACGGCTATGGTCGTTAAAGGTGAGCTTAGTGTAATGATGTGACATTCTGTAGTTTAAGCGAGGCAGAAGAAGGCTTTAGTGTCAACATAAGTGGAGAACCAATGGTGAGGAGGCAGTCCATAGACACCTCCAGACGTCGGCCCCCCTCTACTTCCCTCAACAAGATTATTTGTTCACCATCACTGTAAGTCAGGTAGAGCACTGACTTGACTCTCTTATCGTAAGTCAGGTATTGCACTCTGACGTGACTGTCCTATCAGGATTGAAATGAATGTACACGTGCTAAAACTATATAGTCATTCATGATGTTATTTTGACCACTTCAGGTTATACATCGTAATTCATGGACTGTGATATGTAAAGCAGATATCATTATCCTATGTTCTTAATATCACTAATTACATTTTGAAACAACTGATGGATATTGTTAAGAAATCACTAAATTGATATGTTAATCTTGGCATAATTCACGTGTGAGTGTATTCAAAGTTAGTATTGGTTTCAGGTCAGTGATAGGCTTTCCAAGGCATGAATCTATAAACTGATGATTCATTTATATTTTTTTTCTTTTCAGACGATGGCCATGGGATCTAGCGATCCCCATCACCCCTCCCCCACCACCCCAAGTCGGAAAAAAAAGAAAAATAAACGCGAAAAATACATTGTAAAAATTATCAAGTGTCTGTCTTGGTTTTATTAACTGTTATACGTCCCGATTTACTCCATGTGTAAAGATTTATGTTTTACTCTCCCTATTTTATGAATAATAAGTTAGTGAAAGAGAAATAAAAATTGTGTGTCATTTCCTTCACACCTGAAAGAAATCGATTCCTTATTGTAAGTGATAACAAAAAATTTGCTCCTTTGTTGCACAGGGAAAAAAATTTAGAGGATTTCGATATGACAGAAAGGTATAAAGGAGCAGTTTATCTATACGTAGTCTTATATATGAAAGGCATTATACCTTTCGGACGGATGAAAATCAACAAAGCAAAAGCTTAAGATGGAAACTGGAATGAGTATAGTCGTTTCCAGCAAGTATTGTGTCTTCAGTGTATGAAGAGTACTTCAAAGATCTATGGTAACTCTAATGATTCATTGTATATCCGATACGGATGGTATTCCCATGACTGTTTTACCTATAAAGTAACGCGCTGATAAGGCGTTATTTAATAATGCTCAACAAGTATTATGCCTTCTCTATTCTAGTAATAGTCTCCTCTCTATCACAGTAATAGTGCCATCTATATTCTAGTAATAGAGCCCTCTTTATCCTAGTGATAGAGCCCTCTCTATCCTAGTGATAGAGCCCTCTCTATCCTAGTAATAGAGCCCTCTCTATCCTAGTAATAGAGCCCTCTCTATCCTAGTAATAGAGCCATCTCTATCCTAGTAATTGCGCCCTCTCTATCCTAGTAATAGAGCCCTCTCTATCCAAGTAATAGAGCCCTCTCTATCCAAGTAACAGAGCCATCTCTATCCTTGTAAATAGTGCATAGGATGCAGTATTTAGAAAGACTTTACGTTGAAGGAACATGAAGAGTTGATGAAATCTTTCTAGATCCTGCCACTGATTTATCTATCTATCTTTTCTATGAAGTAGCCTGGCAATGACTTCTAATAAATGACTAGCAATCTATAGACATTAGGCAAATGACACACGTATACAAACGATAGACGGTGATACCTTTAGGTGCGCAGGTGGGAGTTGATGAGCAATTCTGAGAGGAATGATCTGTATTTTTCGAATTATCTATCAAAGACGAATCTTCCAGACTACCAGAGAAACTACATCTACGTAAAAAGAAAGGAATGACAAATTCGATAACTCAGAAATCACGAACCGACCACGAATGAGGCTTTTGAGGAAGCAGACGCCCTGCAAGGCGTATAGCAGCTGCACGAACGTAAATAATCTTACGAACGCCAAGATTAAAAGAAAATGCCTATCCGGATTTTCCTAAAGAGATGGTAATAATGATGTTGGAGATACAGGAGAAAATATATTGTCCTTCTCGTAGTCTATAGCCAATGGAGAACTAGCCACAGGGGAGAACAAATGAGCACACATAACATGGATGTGAACATTGAAGGAAATGTGAACTGTTGTTCTCATAAGGACTGTGTGCAGCAGTGTGTGTGTGTGTGTGTGTGTGTCTTATATTCATGCATGCAGTCGAGTAGCTTGTCGAGTTACGTGCTGAAAAGCGACGGATAACTAGGAATACCTGGCTGATAATATGAAAAGGTGCATTTGCATGATTAAGGTGATTGAAACTGTCTTTCTCATGCGTCAAAGGAACTTACATACACCAATGCGTATATCTCGGTGAATGGACGCTACAAACTAATAGGGAACTTCGTGTGTTTTCTCTGAGCTAATCTTGGCACTCACGTATGTCATCCTGTGACCCTACTAGTTTGACAAGGCTCCCTCACATGCCACTCCTTGCACTGTCTACCGTGGTAGGATAAGCACTAGGGTCCGACTCTCATGCCACAAGATATACACCCAAGTGTGCCGAAAGGGAATACGTTCCTGGGTCATTGGCCAAATGTCTACCACTATGGCCTCATCCCAGACGGAAAATAATCAGTAAAACCATCATTATAAAGTATGAAAATACGTACTTATTTCCACATGATAATCATAGCACTGCAGAAGGGGCATATGTGTGAGCTCACTGAAGGACAGAATTGTGCCTTACAGTATTGCTTTGGCTCACAGCAGACTTACAATTCAACATAAGGGTCTTAGACTCGAAAACTTTGACGTTAACTCATTTTGAGAATATGATCTCAAACGGTGATTGAGATTAAAAGCATCAGTCAGAAACTAAGACAGGATAGCACAATGTAAATGAGGTTAGTTCTGAGTGTATTAAAAAAGAAAATAAGTCAAAACATTTTATTATGCATGCTTATTATTCTTTTTGATTTAATGTCTCTAAACTGGGTAGGTATTCGAAGACATAAAGAATTACGGAACTTTTGTTATAAACCATTAGTTTGTGTCCTATTGTGTTATTGTTTTCCAACGTCTCCGGTTCAAGGCTAGAGGGATACGTGCCTTGTAAAGATTATGATTAATATTTTCCTCTGAGCTGTCGACTCTTGCCATTGTTAAGGCTGGTGGTATATATAAAGCTGGGGCCTGGCTGTAGACATTCAGTCAAACTCGAGGCTTCAACACCATCATGTATAAGGCTGTGAGTTCCAATAGGATTTAAGAATATACGTAATATCTCACCATCTAAATCATCTAAATTACCCATATGTTTTTAAATAGCCTGTGATTATATTTCAGAGCATCAAAATCAATCAAATTTTGATAGTTATCTCCGTGCATGAGTAAGTTATGTTCCATTCTGATAGTAAAAAGTAGATATTCAAATACTTTAGTCACTGTCGATTGTTGTTGATACTTTGGCTAGAGACTCGTACCAGTAATTAAGGTCAATCGCCATTACCCATCCTGTGTTGCAGGTGTTCGCTGTGTTGTCTCTCTCCCTGCTGGTGGCCCTGGCCTTCGCCAGTCCCCTGCCAGATCCTGGTTACTATGGCTATGGTGGGCATGGCTATGGAGGATATGGTGGTTATGGTGGATATGGCCATGGAGGATACGGTGGCTATGGTGGATACGGTTATGGAGGATATGGCTATGGCGGATACGGCTATGGTCATGGTGGATATGGCCATGGCGGATACGGCTATGGACGTTAAAGGTATGCTTTCTTCATAGTTGTAGGCAGCTTTCGTCCTAACATAAAGAACTAAGGACAAAAGATTCAGCCATACTATCTTCATGTATATGAAATTCATGATAATATGGTCTTTAGAATTTCTTTTCTAAACACAGTTTCAGTTTCCTGTCATTCTATAATCAAATGACAATATTTTAGTTGCAATATCTTCCTCATGACCAGATTTTGATAACAAAAGCTAAAGTATTGTAAAAATGAACATGTTCCCCACAAAGGATTATGTCGTTAGTGTTAGTACTCTAAAGTATAAGGTCAAATAGAAACTTTGATAAGTTGCATTACATAAATCATTATCATCTTTATCCTTTCCAGACGACGACGTTGATCCAGCAGGACTACTGGACGATAGGAATACTGGACTATAACACTCTACTTTCATCTGGAGTTTTGTCCCAGTTCTGATTCATGATCTTCCTCATTTACCCTTGGAAATATAATGTAAAGAATTTATTTTTATGACAACAATAAATAACTAAAAAAACTATTTGTTATTTTTTTTAGACATTAAGTAAGTTTTTGGTTCTCTGAGATATATAAGATTAGCAAACAATGTCATGATATATTTTGATGGAAAAACTCAGATGAATCATTAAGTACTAGATGAAATTTGACGTATAGATAAAGAATATGTTTCACGTGATTACAAGATGATAGGTTTAGAACTCACATGCCAAAAGACATGTCGTTATCAGAGGTCATATGTCAAGTAGAGTCTTTTCCCCAAGTCATTTTCTCTGGGAAGTGTCAATCCCATGTGTTGGGGATCCATGGATTGGTCACTTCCAGGACAGAGTGACAAGGGAATTGCCAGTGAAATGTTTCGGTCAATTACAGTCATCACTGAGGTGTGATGGACAACATGGCAGTAGTAATGGTTGGCCACATTCCTCTGATCACACACACACACACACACACACACACACTACACAAGTCTCAGTCAAGGCAAACCTGACACCTCCTTCCTACACTAGCGCCACAGTGTGTTCTGTTTCCCTCGCCGTTTGCTCTCTGTGTATCTCTCATTCTGTCCATAA
>JAYMFT010269718.1:0-10643 GCA_038088735.1 Panulirus argus
GCGCCAGGAAACAGACGAAGAAAAACCCATCCCCCCGCATACACACATATATACATACATGCACACATATGCACCGTGCATATATATATATATATATATATATATATATATATATATACAACGATAACTGGTAGCTTTTAACCTCTATATACAAAGTTTTCTTATAGGTATCATATTGAGATGTGAGAAGTCATTTTTGTGCGATATTTAATGAACATTGGCTTTGACATAAGAACATAAAAAAAAAGTGTTTTTAGCGAAAAATGCCCCCTTAAGAAAGGCTAAAAATTATCAAATAATAATCAGATTTTTTCCTGAAGTCTGGCTGAAATGTGGTCAAAAGGAATTTTTTTTTCGAAGGTTGACTCCTGTAAAATACGACAAACGGTTCTAATTATAAAGAAAATTGACTATGTTGTAGGAAGCCTGTGCAAAGCTATGTCACTGGAATGAGATTGCAAGCTTTTTTGATTACTTAACCTTTCATTCCACAAAATCCTTTAAAATGCCCACATCATATAAGTAAGAAAAGAAACTGGGTATATTCAACCAAAGTTAAGCTCCTCCGCCCCACACCTCACACACACACACACACACACACACACACACACTCTTACCTCTGTGAGTAGTTGTCGCAATAAGTCTGTCATATACTTGAATATTCTCTGTTACTGGGCGAAGTATAAGAGACAGATTTTCAGTCAGAGAAGAAAATTATGATTTGATCAGTGTCTTTGAATCATGATTAGATTATAGAAATAGAGACTCGCTTTCGGACGCACAATTCCAGGTATCACCCTGTTCAACAGTGACGGGGGAAATATAACAGGCGGTGGTGTTTTGATCTTTATTAAAGCTCATCCCTAATCCTGCGACGAAAAATACTGTAAATGTTGTTACTATCGACTCTAATTTGGTGAAAATTCAAGATAAGCTTCGTTAAAACATATCAATAATATTGATTCAGATGAAAGACTTTTTGACTAGTTAGCAGAACTCTGTACTGAACACGGCAAAAATGAGAGATTTTGATATATCTTTATTCCAGTAGGGAGAATCCTCCTCCAGTACTTCTGGACGTGGGCTCTGCTTAAACCTCCCTGGTACCCTTCTGCGCTCCGTTCAGAAACCTACTCGAGAAAACGTATTAGATTTAGATCTAGCATAAATGAGAATATTATCTAAGTTGATGGAAAAAATTTTTGCCCAAGCTATCACAGACAAATTACTTTTGAGCTACCTTTCAACACCTGGCAACAATGGTCAGCATGCAAACTGCAGAAAAAAGATACCAAATTTTAGACTTGAAATGATTTACTTTACTCATTTATAATTACCCCAGGATCTATTTCTATGAAAGAGTCCTGGCGTTACATAGAACTTTTGTAATGGCTCCTGCATCTCAAGGCAGCGTTACTTTCAGTAGCAGGGAAATGTAGACTCCTGAGGAGTCTCGCCAAGGATGACTTTTTATTCGCGTTGTAACCTCGAGCGGGCGGAGTCCGGTAACAAGAGCCAAAATAATAAAGTAGCAGAATATAGAACTGCTTGTTTTAAAGAAATTAGTGCATAAGAAAATCTGTTATAATAGTAATTAACATGATAGAGTATGCAAATTTGCGTAGAAAAATTAAGGGACCTACGTCAAGATAAACGCCAACTTGAAGCGTAAATTGCTTAAGATAGCAAAAGGAATCCAAGGAAATGTTATAGTTCTGGTAGAAGCCAGAGAGTCATTATCCAGACAATTGGTCCACTAATTACAGAAAAAGGTGATTTGGTCTAGACAATGAAGCCATGGCATGGCAAAGATCTTAAATGATTATTTAATCTGCATTCACCGCTACAGACGCAATTCATGTTCCGGTTGCATATCCATTGTTGGGAAAGGGTCACATTCTATAACACACTGACATAAGAGTTGGTATACTTTCAGTGCCGAATGGAATTATGTTCAGTAAACCGGTTGGTCTTAGTAAGTTTTATCCCAAGACATTGGAAGAAATGAAAAATGAGATAGTTGAGCCCCTGACTGGTCTCAGTGAGTCGCTTGCTACGGGAAAATTCCCTTAGGATTGGAAGTTAGCCAGTGAAAAACCGATATTCAAGACAGGTAGTTGGTCCCTCCCCGAAATATATCAAACTAACGTCTGCAGAGAGTAAATTTAAGGGAACCATTAATCGAAAAAAGACGGTAGATTATATAGAGGATCACCACTAAATGAACTATTCTCTGCACCTTCGACGAAATCGTTCGTGTCCGACAAATCTAGATTTCTCTTATGATACAGTCAACATATATGATGAAAACAAAGCAGTTGATGTTTTTGTTTAGATTTTCAGAAAGGGTTCAATAAAGTCCTACATCAGAAATAACTAATGAAATTAGATGGGGTTGTACTTCGGTGATTAAAAGACTGGCTAACTGGCAGCAAATGGTGATTGATGGTCAAGCCTCAGAATGATAAGATGTAACAAGTGGTGTGCATAGGGATCATTCTTGAGACCAATTCTCTTTCTCATGCATGTTAATGATATTGCTGATGGGCTGCATTTGTAGGATATGAATATTTGCAGATGATATTGATCTGGGAAACAAATCTACAACAAAAACTGAACGTCTGCGGCTTCAGACTGATACAGACTCACCATTAGTACAGTAGTTGGAGTGGATGGGACTGCAGGTGACTTCCTTAAGAAAGGCGTTGATAGTCATACTTACTGGTTGGTCATGATTTTCTATTCATATACGACCTAAGATGAGTGAATGATGACTGACAGAATACCTTTATAGGGCTATTACACTAAGGGGAGGGGAACTAAGGTCAGTTCGCGAATTACATATGTGCGTCTGTTCAGCAAATCAAGAAATACGTATGGGAGAGTGGTTATTGAGGGGGTGGTAACATGCACAGATCTGGGAGGAGTAATGTGGCTACAGGAGTGGTAGAGGATGTAGAGACTAGGTGTCTGCTTTGAAAAATTTGTGTTCTTGGGGTCTATGGCCACGTGTAACGCAGATCCATGGCAAGGTGCTCCTATGGGATTGTTGCCAGGTGTTCCCAAGGAGGTTTATGGTAATATGCTCTCAGGAAGTTTATGGCCAGGTGTTCCCAAAATTTTATGGCGAGATTTTCCAAAGGCCTTTGTGGCCAGGTGTTCCCAGAGGGTTTATGGCCAGATTTTCTCAGGGAAGGTTGTGGAAAGGTGGTCCTAAAGGTTTATAGTCAGGTTTTCCTGGGGAATTTATGGCCAGATGTTCCTAGGGGGTTTATGGCAAAATGTTCTCGGGATTTATGGACAAGTGTTCTTTAATTTACGGCCATGCGTTCCCGGGGTTTATGGCGAGGGGCTCCTGGGGTTCATAGTTAGGGGCTCCGGGGTTTATGGTTAGGGGCTCCTGGGTTTATGGCGAGGGGCTCCTGGGGTTCATAGTTAGGGGCTCCGGGGTTTATGGTTAGGACTCGTGGGTTTATGGCGAGGGGCTCTCGGGGTTTATGGCGAGGGGTTCTAGGGGTTTATGGCTTCGGGCTCCGGGGTGTATAGCGAGGGGTTCCCGGGGTTTATGGAGAGGGGCTTTGGAGTTTATGGCGAGGAGCTCTCGGGGTTTATGGCGAGGGGCTCCGGGGGTTTATGCTCGCCTACATTATTGCTCCCAGGAACGTGATATGGGCGGGGCTTCCGATTTCAGCTCTGTCAACATCGCAGCAGGTCGCTAATGGAGTAGCGGTTTCTTTGTCCTCCATGGCCACGCTTGTTCGTCCTCCATGCCCAGTCCTCCATGGTAATGTTTGTTTGTCCTCCATGGTCACGTTAGTTTGTACTCATGGCCACGTTAATTTGTGCACGTGGCCATGTTAATTTGTACTCATGGCCACGTTACTTTGTACTCATAGCCACGTTAGTTTGTACTCATGGTCACGTTAGTTTGTCTTTCACGACCACATTAGTTTGTTTACATGAGTTTACATGAGAAAGACAGACAGCAGGAGGCCTGACTGGCCCACGACTAGGTTGATCCTCATGACCACTTTAGTTCTTCATTATCACGTTAGGTTGTCCTCCGTGGTCACGTTGATTTTATCAGCTTTTTCTTTCTTTTTTCTAATTCTAATGAAATGCAAATTAATAAGTGTAACTGGAAGTCAAGGACTGCGTTTATCTTTGTCTGTCTTGACGTAGAATGATGTTGATCAGTGACATTCACACTGCTGACTTTGCACTGAGAACATTACGCCGTATTTGGAGCGCGTGCCACCTTTCTAATTCAGATGGAATGTTTTATAATGGAGGCCGACAGATCGCTAGCGGCTGAGGGCGGCCGTGCTCACTCTGGTCTCGTATTACCATCCGGATGCGGAAGTGCCACATTACAAAGACATTCTGGGCTTCAGGTGTTAACGCGCGCGCACGCCTGCTCGCGTGTGTATATGTGTATGGTATGGGGAGGGGGTTCTACTCTCGTAAGGCTCCATCTCTTGAATTCTTTTTTGCGTATGCTGCCCATTCCATTCATCCTGTCCTCTTAAAAGTACATCTTTACTACCTACATGGCAATTTTCATGCTTAATTTCATGTTACGGAAATTGGTTGCTCAGTCCTTGCATCTTCCGATTAACTGCACACTGTCTACATCATCAATCTGTTTAAGGAAACTTAAATGTTATCATAACGGTACCCCTTCCTCTTCTCTCTTCCAAGGATGACAAATTTCAGGTCTGCAGATTTTCCCTGTAACTCATCTCTCTTAATTCCAGTACGATCTTTGTGCTTATTAAAGTGCGGTGACCAAACTCGATAAGCATATTCATGTTTTAGCCCAATGTGTGATGTGAACAGTTGGCTGAAGACTTCCTTGTCCATGTGCAATATCTTTTTTCAGAGTGTCTTTGTTCGTTCTCTCTTGTCCTGTACCTTTCCTTCCTATACCTTACAAATGCTGGTTTGGTGGGTATGCCGCCTATATTTTTGTTACAACATATCGGGAAGCTTCTTCGTGTTTTGACATCTTCATTGAATCACGTCCCCCTCTTTCTTGAATTTCCTTAAGTATTTAAGGCTGAAGGCGCCTGTGTTCATACACCTTCACTGTAAATTACACATCACTTTCCGCCACAGTGCCCTGGTTCCTGACGTCTGACTTCTGTTTCCTTAATTCTTTGCCACAGAAATGATTCATCTCCTCTTTGAGTCTTGCTTCATCACTCTTCTTTCTGTATCCTCATCTACCGCTTATTGAGACCCAAGCATTACGTGATCACTTTTTCCAGTTGGTGTTATCATAAATGACATTCTCAGTATCCAGTTTAGTATGTGTGAAGATCAGATATAAAAATGATGGTGTATGAGTCCCTTTCTTGACACGTGTCACCCCGGGACGGCTTTTTCCTTCCCCTCCTTGACACTCGTCATCCGAGGACAACTTTTCCTGCCCTCCCATGACATGTGTCACCTGGGAGCAGCTTGTCCTGTGTTCGGTAAGGGAGATTTTCCTGTCTGCATTCTATGAAGTGTATTTAGGAAAATTTCCTGCGGGAAAGTGTCACTGGAAATTTTTTGCATACATGTAATATTATTTGTGTGGTACGGGGAGTGTTTCACACTTGTGTTGCCCCGCCTCGCAACCTTGTATATATATATATACCACGTCTTTATTCCTGTGCACAAACACCTTAACCTGGACCAAGTATCCATTTAGTCCAACATCCACTAGGGGAAGATAGACAGCTGAATGGAACGTGGACCGACAGCCGCGACCAGGATTCGAACCTATACAGGTTTGATCCCAGGCGGCCAGTGCATGCATGACGGTTAGTAACGTGAGGGTCCGTGTGTGTGTGTGAGTGTGTGTGATCGTGGCTGGAGATGGGGGCTGTTTGCCAAGCATTTGACCCTGAGAGTCATATTTTCCAGAATGTTTTTCAAAAGCTTTAACTCAGACGTGCAAAATGTGAAACAAAATATTACCGAGCCTCAAATATTTTGAAACGTGATGAAAATTCATTAATGTCATTACGCTACACGTATTGAAGAATTTATCTGCTATAATTCTGTAAATGGTGTCGGAAACTGAAGTCTTTTTATTCTCTTCTTTAATCTGGTTTGCTGAGGAGCATACACCTTAGAATACGTTATGTTTTCGGTTCATTGGGTGAGTATATTAGCTGGATACAGTGGAAATGAAAAAGGTAATGCTTTGTATATTTATTCTTTTATGTTCAGAAAACCTCAAGAATAGACACTGACACTGAGCAGTGAATAACTTCACGTACCTTCTGGACAATGCAAATTTGCAGGAGCATTGTAGTTGAAGATACTTTTTTCTTTAGTATTGAAGCTCCAGTCACGGACAAAAATCCACATCAATGCCGGACCTTAACTGAAATATGGAGAATTATGAAATGGGAGGAGAAAAAACAAGGGAAAGTATTTACGAATTTTTGAGAAAGTGAAATACGTCTTTTGAAATATGCCTGGTCATAGTTGTTGGGAAAGACTTGAGAAGGTAGAGAGTTCTAAAGCTTCAACGTGTAGAGAAAGAATCATTTTTCAAAACGGCACATCCTTGATTTGCCGATGGCCACAGAGTAATCATGTGATGCAGTAGTTTGATTGTGGAGAAGAGGAAATCGTTAAAAAAAGGAGAAAAAGAGTAGGAGACAGGACAGACCCTTAAGGGACACCGCTGTTAATGGAGAAAAGGGGGGCGGTTGATCCATCAAAAACCACAGAGATAGATCGGCCGGAGAGGAAGCTAGATATCAAGGAGCAAAGAGAGGGAGGGAAGCCTAAAGAGGGGAGCTTAGAGATGAGACCCCGATGCTAAAACCTGTCAAAAGCCCTAGATATGTCAAGGCAGCTACACATGACCCCAAAATCTTTCAGGGATGATGACAAGACATTAGTAAGACTGGAAAGAATGTCACAGGTGGATCACGCCTTACGGAAGCCATACTGGTGATCAGAGAGAAGACTGTGATTTTCTAAGTGTTTAAGGTTATGGGAGTTGAAGAGGATTCAAAGACTTTGGAAATGGTAGATGTCAAAGCAACAGGACGATAGTTAGAGGGGTTAGAACGGTCACCCTTCTTAGGGATGGGATGTATTAAAGCATGTTTCAAAGGAGAAGGAAAATTACACCCAATTACCTCACTTCGGCCAACCAATTCCCGGACATCAAGGTTTCCCCAGAACACAACGAGCCACACGTCTGTGCTGAAAAAGACTGTCCGGGAGATCGATAACATTACATCAGATTGTCCGACCACAGGAAGGATGGCTTGTGGAATTATTCCGTTATGACAAAGTACAGAAAATGGCCTCCGTAACACTACTTTAGTGAAACTCCAAAAAGTTTACTCTGTGTGTATGTGTGTGTGTGTGTGTGTGTGTGTGTGTGTAATACATAACGGGAAGAACTAGCCCGGTATATACCATGTTAGTGGTAAGTCTGTGTAAGCCTTCACTGTAATTATAGCAACAGACAAGTTGCCTTAACAAGTGCTTTAAGTCTGTGACTGAAGAAGATCACAAGTGTCGAGATAAGTCAAGGTATAACAATTGCTACTAACATGACAGCCTACAACTCGGAGAGGCTGGACGTCAAGACCTCAGCCATCACCAGCTGAGGAATGATGAATTGTACTCCATCAACAGCAGGTGCAGACGGCTATAATCCCAGCCATACCAGCTGAGGACAGCTATAGTCCCAGTCTTACCAGCTGAGGACAGCTATAATCCCAGCCTTACCAGCTGAGAACAGCTATAGTCACAGCCTTAGCAGCTGATGACTGCTATAGTCCTCGCCTTACTAGGTGAGGCCAGCTACAATCCCAGCCTTACCAGCTGAGGACAACTATAGTCCCAGCCTTACCAGCTGAGGACAGCTATAGTTCCAGCCTTACCGGCTGATGACAGCGATATTCCCAACCTTATCGGCTGAGGGCAGCTATAGTCCCAGCCTTACCAGCTGAGGACAGCTATAGTCACAGCCTTACCAGTTGATGACTGCTATAGTCCTCGTCTTACTAGGTGAGGCCAGCTACAATCCCAGCCTTGACAGCTGAGGACAGTTACAATCCCAGCCTTACCAGCTGAGGACAGCTATAGTCCCAGCCTTACCAGCTGAGAGCAGCCATAGTCCTAGCCTTACCAGTTGAGGACAGCTATAGTACCAGTCTTACCACCTGAGGACAGCTATAATCCCAGCCTTAATAGCTGAGGACAGCTCTAGTCCCAGGCGCACCAGCTGAGGACAACCATAGTTCCAGCCTTACCAGCTGAGGACAGTTACAGTTCCAACTTCACTAGGTCAGGATAGCTATTGTCCCAGCCTTACCTACTGAGGACAGCCATAGTTCCAGCCTTACCAGCTGAGAACAGCTATACTCCCAGCCTTAACAGCTAAGGACAGCTAAGTCTCAGCCTTACCAACTGAGGACAGCTATAGTCCCATCCTTACCAGCTGAGGACAGCTATAGTCCCAGCTTTACCAGCTGAGGTCAGCTATAGTCCCAACCTTACCTGCTGAGGACAGCCATAGTTCCAGCCTTACCAGCTGAGGACAGTTGCAGTACCAGCCTTACTAGCTAAGGACAGCTATAGTACCAGCCGTATCAACTGAGACAGCTATAGCCCCAACCTTACCAGCTGAGGACAGCTATAATCCCAGTCTTAACAGCTGAGGACAGCTAATGTCCCAGCCTTACCAGCTGAGGACAACTTTTGTCCCACCCTTACCAGCTGAGGACAGCTTTTGTCCCAGCCTTACCAGCTGAGGACAACTTTTGTCCCAGACGTACCAATTGAGGACAGCTATAGTCCCAGCCTTACCTGCTGAGGACAGCCATACTTCCTGCCGTACCAGCTCAGGACAGTTACAGTACCAGCCTTACTAGCTAAGGACAGCTATAGTACCACCCGTACCAGCTGAGACAACTATAGTCCCAGCTTTACCAGTTGAGGAGAGCTATAATCCCAGCCTTACCAGCTGAACACATCTATAGTACCAGCCTTAAAAGCTAAGGACAGCTATACTACCGGCCTTAACAGCCAAGGACAGCTATAGTCCCAGCCTTACAAGGTGAAGACAGCTAGACACTTATCTTTTGATGAGAACCGATGCTTCAGAATAACCAGATGAAGAAAGCTAAAGTCCCATCTTTATCAGCTAAAGACAGTTATAGGCTGACTAGTTAATGCGAACCGATCATTCACAACAGCAAGTAGAAGACAGCTAAGGTTACGTATACCACCTTTACACTGTACTAGTACTTCGTAACATCGTTTCTAACTATCTTTCTGCCCAGCTCTCTGTCATGGCCTCTGGTTACTGTGGTGGGCATTATATACATCACGCATGTGGAATACATAACCATGTAGTGCAGTGGGTTCCTTTGGAACTGAACTTAATGAAATGAGTGACTGACCTCATTATGTAGTAATGTCACCTTCTCCATTGCACCTGTAGGTAAGGTCCCGGTAAGACTTGATGATGACCTCAGATTGCACCACCACTTTTCCGGGACCTTAGGCGGCCTCTGGACCCCCAGCTCCCCGGCCTATAGGCGTTTCATCCCATTGTATGACTTTGTCAGTCGAACAACGTACTACGGCGGCGTAGCGGAAATAACTTATCAGCCCCAAAATGAATATATTTTCCCCTTTTAACGAGCCAGGCTCATGTTTGTAACCTCGTCACAGAGTCTGAGGTCATTTGTCTCTCCCACGTTCTGCCATGTACCCTTCGCAGTAGGGAGAGGACGTGGTCTCAGCTCCAGCGTAAGCGACTTGTGTCAGGTGGTGTCCGCCAGGGATGCAGCTCCCAACCTTCACTAGGCAGGACGGAGCTCATTATGAAGTTCGTCTACACCTGACATGTTGTGGAGTCTGACTTTCTTACTGTTTGTCGGAAGAAATGACGATGGCAGTAAATTGTTGCGTAGCCAGCCAGTGTGGTGCCAATGAGGGACGTGCGAGTCTTGAAACTTAAAGGGAGATTAGATGAAGCTTTTGCATAAACCGTAAACGAATGTAACTCTGGGAAGAGACATGATTGAAGACGGTAAAGTTCGACACAAGAATGAAACAAGGCGAAGAACGTATTATGGAAGAGGAAAATCCTGCAGAGCCAGGCATAGAAAAAGATGATATTTTCCAAACCGGTAACTTGTGTCAAGACCATAAACAGAAGCGGAGCGTTGGGAGGTCAAGTTGCAGACAGACCTAATGTGGTAATCGCAGGAGATACCTTGTTAGCACGAGGACGGGGAGTTCCAGGACACAAGAGGCAATACAATCATTTCCAGTTGGTAAGTTATTACCTAAACACACTTGACTGATGATTTTTAACTCCTCCGGCAGGCAGGGCAATAGGTCTTTCTCACCCTCTCTCTATCTCTCTTCTCACCTCCCCTCTCTCTCCACTTCACATCCTCCGTCTCCCTCTCTTCCTATTGTTAATGTCATTAACGCCAAGAGAAGAGATTCACTTAAGGCGCAAGATAATTACTTCCAGTCAATAAACTAACCTAGTTAAAGACTAATGGATCTGCTGTTCCCGGATTATTTCATACTCTCTCTCTCTCCCTCTCTCTCTCTCTCTCTCTCTCTCTCTCTCTCTCTCTCTCTCTCTCTTTCTCTCT
>JAYMFT010269729.1:0-10643 GCA_038088735.1 Panulirus argus
AGATTATGCTACGTGTATACCTGAAGCCAGTTCTGTACAATTAACTACTTGGTCCTTCCATTGCATTTGGACATGAACGCTTAGTATTCCTTGGTACAGATAAAGAGAAAAAAATGATAACTGCATTAGTGGGTAACCTCCATGACTTGAGTATGAATTAGAATGAAAAATAAAACTAAGGGTAACGGAAGGTCATAGTTGGTAGAAATAAAAAAGGTGCAAAAATGGAAGTGGTGTAAAGAGAAGAAGAACATAATACAGATGGGGAGATGCAGTAGTTGCCTCATGAAAGCTTGGGTATTTGAGATAAGGAGGCTTGGGGATAAACTGGCAGTAAGGTAAATTGGATGTATTCATGGTGAATGGAGTGAAAATGTAATTGATAAATGCAAGTTGTGGGAGAGCATGGAAGGAGTGGTTGTATGGATTGGAATGAATGCAGGTTATCAGGGAAGAGGAAGAGAATGACGTGCAATTGTGCTAACACTGAGAATATGGGAGGGTGTTACAGAACATGGATGAAATGGATCAAGAATAGTGTGCGTGAAAGGAAAGAGTGGCACTGAAATTTGCATGGGTATTTGTATTGGTGCCTATGAGTAAGAATACTTTGTGAGGTAAGAACAAAAAAGAAGCATTTCTGGATAAATTTGTGAGACTGTATAAGTGGGTTTGAGAAGGTGAGGAAGGTAGTTGTAACGAGCTATGTGAATGAGAATGTGGGATGTGATAAAATTGGCAAGACAATTGGCAAATGGGGAATGCCTGCAGTGAATAAGAATGGAAGTTATCTAGTGGAGAAGGGGTATATTCCATACAAACACCTTTTTTCAGCACAATCCTGTTCACATATATGAGGATAAGAAATGATGGAAGAAAAGAACAAAAGAGTTTGACTGATTATGTGGCACTGGATGAAAGGTTGTGTTGGATGCTGGAGTTGTGAGACGACTCTCTGGAGGATTCTTTGCTCAGTGGCAGTATCATAACCAAAGAGGTAGGAGGTGCTGCTACTATGAAAAGTAAAAAAAGAAAATTAAAATTGGGAAAAGTGTTAAGTTTTGGTACCTTGAGGGGATACTCTAGTTTTAGGAGAGTGATCTAAATCTTACCCCGCCTTCTCATGGTGACCTTGTTAGTACACCCCTTAAGGGTGGAACTAAAGAGGGAGGCATTGCGCAACTCCATAATGGCAATCCTTTTAAATTTAAACAAACAACTAAAGTGTGCCGTCACTTTTTAGTTTTTTGACAATTTTGAAGCCTTGCTGCCTCTGGAAACACTATGCTGGAGTTACCCTCTGCCAGTGGCCTGTCAAGGTTGAGGCACAAAAGACTAAGAAGCAGCACTGGAGTCTATCATTCATGCCAAGGATTAAAAGAGACTAGTGATTGAGGGTGATGGCACTGAATATGAATGGGATGACTGGTGAGAGTAAAAGGAGGAAGCTTGTGAAGAGGTTTAAAAGTTTTAGCTTGGATGTGCTAGGGATTAAGGAAACCCATATTCTTGGGCAGGGTGTGTGGAGTGAAAATGGAAAGGATGAAAGCATGTAATGGGGTGGCATGTAAAGAGGTGTGGTATGGATGGAAATTAGAGAAATTTAATGGGGAAGAGGGAAAGGATGTGCAATTCTGCTATCACTAAGAGTGTGGGAGGGTATTAACAGAGCATGGATGGAATAAATCAAGAATAGTGAGGGTGAAAGACTTGGACTGTGAAGTGTGCATGGGTATGTTAATATACGCCGGTGAATATGAAGACTGTACGAGGTAAGGATGAAATGAAGCTTTTCTGCAGAAATTTGAATGACTATAAATGGTTTAGGGAATGAGAGAAATGTGGTCGTATTGGGTGATATGAATGCGAAAGTGGGAGGCGATGAAAACTGGTGAGATAGTTGGTAAATGGGGAGTGCCCAGAGTAAATGAAAATGGAAGTTATCTTGTGGATACTTGTGCTGAGGGGGGTTTATTCCTTGCAAACACCTTTTTTTCAGCACAATATGATCCACAGATATACATGGATGAGGAATGATGGAAGAGAAGAGCAAAAGCTTTGATTGACTATGTGGCAGTGGATGAAAGATTGAGAAAAGGCCATGCTAGATGCTAGGGTTTGAGAGGATTCTTTGGAGACTCAGGCCATTTTGCAGTTCTTGTAAGGGATGAGGATCAGGGAGAAGTGGAGGTATGGTGTAAGGAAGACTGGAGAGCTAAAAGTGTTGGCAAGCGAGAAGATGAATCAGAAAAAATGCAGGGAAGAGTATGAAAGGTAGGTAACTGAAAGCTTCGATGGAAGTGCATTGAATGTAGGGATGCAGTCACGTTTGAATGAGGTATTTGAAATGTTTAGAGAAATAATATTAAAGGTTGTAGAATCAGTAGTTGGATACAAGGTCATGAGATATAGGAATAAAGAGGGCAATGTATGGTGGACAGAAGAGATTAGAAATGTGGTGGAAGAGAAGAAAAAGGCATATGATAGATTGCTTGATAGAAATATACCAGTGGAATTTCAGCAAAGGAGGAGGGAAGAATACAAAACAAGTAAGTGGAATGTTAAGATGATAGAGGAAAGTAATGAAAGAGAATACGAAGATTTTGGAAGGAAGTTAAGCAAAAAGTTTCGGGATAATAAGAGACTATACTGAAAGGAGATGAAAAAGAGGTGGATGTATGAAAGGAAATGTTAATGTGAGAAGTAAGGAAGAGGAGTTGCTAAATCAAAAGGAGGAAGTGAAAGGAAGACTGAAAGAGTACTTTGAAAAACTGATGAATGTGGGTGAACGGGAGGCAGCAGTTGTTACATGCAAGGGTATGGAGGATGGAAGGAAGAGGATATAAGTGAAAGGGCCAATAGCAAAAAGGGAGGTAAAAAGGGCAATAATGAGGCTGCAGGTAGGAAAGGCAACTAGAGTGGATGGGATTACGGCTGAAAAGCTGTAGTATGGAGAAAGTGTGAGAGAGTAGATGCATCTGATATTTAACAAAGCATGAAAACAGAAGGTTGTGCTTGAGGATTGGGTGAAAGCTATTCAAAGGAAAAGGTGCTAAGGATGTATGTAGCAATTATAGGGGAATAAGTCTGTTGAGTATAACAGGAAAAGCATATGCAAGAATGTTAATTGAGGGAGTAATGGAAGTGACTGAAAGCAGAAAAAGTGAAGAGCAAGGGGGTTTTAGGAAAGGTAGATGTGTGGATCAGAGTTTTTTAGTAAAGATGACCTTGGAAAAGTATTTAGTGAAAGGTAAGAAGTTGCATGCAGCTTTTATGGATCTGGAGAAAGCATATGACAGAGTCAAGTGTAATGCTTTATGGGATATGTTAAGGATATATACTTATGGTAGGGGGACAACTGTTGGATGGTGTGAAAGCCTTCTATAGAGGAGCAAATGCATGTGTAAGAGTCGATGGAAAGTTAAGCGAAAGTTTTGGTAAAACTGGGTGTGAGGCAGGGCTGTGTGATACCACTGTGGCTTTTTAACACACACATGGATGGAGCGATAAGGGAGATGAAAGCAAAACTGGGGAAAATGGGTGTAGATATGGAGTGTAGTGGCTAGTGAAAAGCCTGTTCTTGGATGATACTGTCTTGTAGCAAAGAGTGAAGAGGAGCTGCAGAAAGTTGTATGTTGTATGAGGTGTATAAGTGTAGGCAATTGAAGGTAAATGTGAGTAAAAGTACGGTAATAGAGTTTGAAGGGAAACAAAGTGAAAGTATAGATTTTGCAATGCCCTTTAGAGTGAGAGGAGAAAATGTATTACTGTGTTACAGATGTGAGGGAAGAAAGACTGAAAAAGGTGACGAAATTTCAGTATTTGAGAGCTATCTTGGATGAATTTGGTGACATTATATGAAAGGAGAGATAAGAGAGAAAGCAGTACAGGGTAGAAGATAGTCACTGAGTCCTTTTTTTATAATAATGAAGGGTAGAGGTGTAAATAGGGAAGTGAAGAAAGCATTATGGGACAGCATAGTCCTCCCAACCCTGACCTATGCAGCTGAAATATAGACATGGAATGTGCCACAGACGTCAAGAATCCAGGAACATGGTATGACTGGATGGAATGAAGAAAGAAGTGAGGGGGTATATGAGAGATGTGGTGTGGCAGGGAATGCAAAGGGAATGAATTGTGGAGTGGTAGAGGTGCTGAAACTTATTACATTGAGGTAGTTTGGACATGTGGAAAGAATGCAAGACAAGGAGTTTACAAGGAGAGTGTATGATAGTATGACTAAAAGGATTGGTGAGAGAAGAAGGGAAATACAGTGAAAGAGCACTGGAGGGAGAGAAATGATGGAAGAATGCCACAGCCATCCTCCTGATGGGAGTTCCTGGAGGTAACGGGCATCAAAGATATAGATGGATATAGACAGTTAAAGATATCAGTCTTACTGAATTAACATGCAAAGAGAATACTTGTGGGTGTGTGGTTCAAAGAAATAATGGAAGCCTGGTAATGAAAGTATGTCATAGAAACATACAGTAAATGACAGGTTGATATGAAGATCTATGCTAAAATGGCTGAGGGAATAAGGAGAAAAGAGAGACTATGAGAGAGATGGATGTATGTGGTGTGTAAACTACATATTTAAGGCCCTGGATATTCAGTTCTGAGAGTATGACTGTTTATCACCCTGGATAAAAGCCGAGAAAATATTTAAGTGAACCAAGTGGCTGTATGCATTAAATCCACCATATGTATGTGGGAAAATAATCTTAGATGACTGATGCAATGGTAACTTCATCTCCCCCAACAAGTTAGAAAATTATATGCCACTGAGACTAATTCAAAGCCTAGTCACAAGTTTTAAATGACCACATAAGTTTTTGTACAATGAACAATTTAATCACACTCATGTTAAGGTGGATTTGTCAAAAGTGGAAGTATGGTCCTCCATGATGTAACTGTAAGCATTCCTGACCATGACACATTCATGGGCCACCCAGGGTTGAGCATATAGGTGTGAATCCTGGTTGTGGCAGTCAGTCCACAGTCAACCCAGCTGTTCATCCACCCTTAGGGGTTGGTCATTAAAATGGGTACCTGGCCCAGGCTAGGGTATATATATAGCATTAATGAGATGGCCTTGATCAAGACCTTAGTTGCCTGTGCCATCTAAGTTAACATGAAAATAAATCACTCATATAAAGGTGAATATGTTTATACGGCAAATATTTTGTAATTACCCTCATTATAAGGTGGATTTGTCCAAAGTGAAGAAATTTGATGTTTAGGTTTTGGAGCCGAGCATAAGAAGGTGGGTTTGTCTGAAGTGAAGTCATTTGTTGTTTAGATTTTGGAGCCTAGCCATAATAGCCATTCCTCAAAGTAAATATGTGGTCACTGCATTTGCTGCCTCAACTCGCTGTCTGATGTGATATAATGTGATGTCTGGGCAAAACAAAAGTTACTGCTAAACCTTTAGTGGAACCCAATTCAGTTTTATATACATCACTTAATATCAAGACCATTTTCCTTTTTAATGGATCTACATATCATCCTCTTTTTTGTCTTCCACTCCAATTCACTAGTTAAGCTTCAACTTGATCCTTAAGCTTAAGATTCCATATTGGAATATGATGAATACATAATGTCTATAATTATGATATTAGTGTTCACTTAGTTCAGTATATTCAGGAACTCCTTTTCACAATTTCAATCCAAAGAAACAATGGCTAATACTCTTACTTTTTTTCGACTGGCAAAAGTCTCCATCTTCAGCGTATCACTACTGAGATCAAGGCACTGAAGGGTGAAATAGCAATTTGGATGGATCTTGCGTACATGTTGTCTAAGTGTGGTGGTGTGCAAAAAATGCTTTAAGCATACACTGCATTCATACTTTGCCAAATCTTTGTTTTCACATATTATATCATACTCATCTTTTAGTTCATAATTCCCTGCATTCAGCAAGAAAATCTGTAGGTCTTGGTGATGTGTTTTGATATGATGGTATATGAAATTTTCTCTTGTGTTACAGAAAATGCAATACCTATCTTCCATACTGTTACATCTCTGGCATGATTTAAATGAAGCATTTAACTTTTTTCTTTCGTGTTCTATATACTCTAGATTTACTGGATGTTTCATTTTTCTCATATGGTCTATCAAAACACTGATTTTCTTATATGAATTTCCACACATATTGCATACAGCCCACTTGCAGCTACAATGTTCTTGGTCTTCATCACTTCTAACAGTATGAACTTTGGATGATACGAATAAGGAACATCGAGCACATTTCCTCTTGTCTTCCATTCTTTCCTTAATCATTCTAGGAATGGCATCAAAGTTCTCACGTGTTTCATGTCCAAGCCGCCTCATGTGATGATGAAGACCCTGAGGAGTGCGGTAATATGTTTTGCAAACCATACAAAGAAAGAGTTTTGAACAGGTGCATTTCAGCACAGTTTCAGATCTAAATTCACTAACATGCCTCTGATGTAAAGAATCCATGTGAGTTTTTGCCGTGTCTTCATCTTCAAAAGACAGATGAGGACAATGTGGACACAAAACATAACTTGTATAGAAATATCTGTGACAAGATGGACAATTTTCTTTAACAGCCTTGTATTTCTTCCATAGCAATCTCATCTTGCTCCAGTTATTATGGTCATTTAACCTAACATGTTTCCGGAGGTCACCAAAAGTTGCAGCAGTTTTTGGACAGTCAGGACACTTCAATAATGGACAAATACATTCTGCAGACCTCATTTGCTTCCCGTTTTCCATTTCATGTACAGTTTTGCCAAAGTGAGTTTGCTGCAGAAAACTATAGCATACTACTTTTGTATCTCCAGTGTTGTCAAAGAGAAGATCTTCCTGATATGGATCTTCATTAACGTCTTTTGATTCATAATCAACAGCACTTTTAAAAGGCTCGCCTGATGGGCACCACTGTAGTAGTGGTGCATATATCTCATCCGAGCAACCTTCAATTTTTAATAAAACTTTAACAAACATATAATAGTTGATAACACACAGTTTCCCTAATATTGAGCACTGAGAACAGTTGCTGCAATATAGGACACTTGATCGAGTTGAGAAGGAAAAAGGTGGGTAAAAATGAGGATGGTCCAATAAAGTATGATGTAACAGGAGAAGACGTTGCTGAAATGTCATTTTACACTGCAAACATTTGAAGTTAGTACAGCTACAGTCTAACATCTGTAACTGCATTGAAACTCTTTCCACATAATCTGGGCTTGGATTGGACAGTTTGTTAGCATTGTGTTGTAATGAGTGGTCTTTTATGAAATGCTCTTTTAAATTGCTGTAAGATGAAAGTGTTTTCGAGCACAAAAAGCAATTCATATTTAAACAGCAACTGGGGCAAATTCTGGTTTCATTTAAGCCAGCCATAGTTACTCCTAAAGAGGGATTAGTTATCTTGTCACACATGCAGTCCATAGAGATAAGTTTCAAACACTGCCAGAAACAAGATTTCAAATCAAAAGGATATCTGGAGGAAGGACTAATAGGCATGTTTTGCAAAGCAGGTGAACATTCATCTTCCGGATTTCTCTCTTTATTATCTATGCCATTTTCAAATATAGTAATGGTAACAAGCATGTCATTTGTCTCGCCGTCATCTTCAACATCTTTCACAATAATCACCGGAGAGCTTGAGAGCACTCTAGCTTCCTCATCATGGACAATAGCTACTTTAGCTTCATCTGCATCTTTTATGTAATTTTTGCTGTTATTTGAAGGTGATGTGACTTTGAAAGTGCTGCTGCTTTGAATATTACAAACCAATGATTTTTCTGTTTCAGCAGAGGAGGAAAGTATCTTTTGTGGGATGTCACTTAAAAATTTGCTGTGTTCAGTTTTATCGATATCATTTACACCACTTGTATCACAAACCTTATCATAAAAAGAGTGTTTTGTTTTCATCTTTTTTCCCTTTGTGATTTCCCAGTTAGGGTAATTACAACAAAATGATATTGTATCTTTTTTTTTCTTTTTAAGGAATTGAAAATACTTTTCTTCAAAATGACCTACATTTTTCATGTGCTGGAACAGATCATGACACTTGGAAAAAGAGCAGGAGCAATGTGAACATTTTAAATTTGGACATGTGCATTCTATGTCTTCAGACAGTGGTACTGGCTGCTTACTGTTTGTGGAAGTATTTTCAATATCTCCATCATCACTACCATAATCTGTATCATCAGTGTCAACAGCCATAATCTGGTTAAGACACTGAGATAAGCATTCTTTACCTGAGATATTACGACTTGAATCCTGAGAAGATATAGAAGCACCACTAAATTCAGAAACTTTGTCAACTTTCATGTGAAACGTATCAGGAGAATTGACCTTGCATAACAAGGTTTCAGGTGTATCTCTGACAGAACAAAAGCTATCACTGCTCTCTTCTTCAGGGTATGCACAATTTTTTGCTATATGTGGTGAACATACAGAACAGTCACTTCCTTTCATTTCTGTGAAAACATCTCTACCGTCTTGATCTGAGTGGTAATTTGTCATATTCCAGTGTTTCTGGAGACTGGGATAACAGTCAAAAGTAGAAAGACACACTGAACATATAAATGTCTTTCTACATGTACAAACATCACTGGCATTTTTTATGCAAGTTTCCCTCACGCATTTTTTACAGCTCGCTTTTGCAACTTTGGCACTATTCTGTAAGTCAATAAGCACTGCTTCTTTGTTCTCTGGCTGGTGTCCTGATTCTTGCCAATGTTTCTCAAGGTATGAGCTCTCATAGTATGACTGAAGGCAGAAATGACACTGAAAAGCCTTCATACATACACAGGTATTTAGCTGACTTCTAATGCTACTCCACTCATTTTCATTGATGTTTAATATCTTATGGGCCACTTCCATGTGATCCTGAAGTACTTTGTCTGTAGGAAAGCATATAGAAGGAAACCAGTGACCTGTAGAAGGATCTGTTTCAATACATTCTTTGCAGTTAATCTGCAGCTCAAGATGTTTCTGTGATACTATCAATGTCTGCCTTCTACTAGCCCTATACTTACCTCTCAAATGTTGCTTCAACTGAGTCAAATATTTATATTCAGTTGGACATTTACCACACAATAATGGAGTACATAGGCAATGAAGGCTGGTCATTATTCTTAACAAAAATTAAGCATATATAAACAAATGTCAACAGTCTATACACTGTTAGTTCAAATCTAATACTAAAATCTCAAAAGATATGCCGAGGCTTGTAACTCAGTATGACCACAGTCTGACTGAAGATTTAGATCCTATTGGCTGCATGATATGCTGGCTCCTTGATATGGTAGATACTCCTGGAAAGTGCAATAAAATATTAGATACACAAAAATAAAAAAGTACATTACAGTCCTTAAATATGTCAAAGATACTAAGAGAGATACAGATAGAAAGAAACAAATAAATGGATAGAGAGACTAAGAATATCTACCTATTCAGTATGCAAACACCTTGAAAAAGTGATCTATATCAGAGTCAACCAGAATATTCCTCTTACATCCACACAGCATGGCTTTAAATCCTATCATTCCACTACCTCTCTGCAGACACATTTCACACATACTAATCACAGACTTTGCTCCCCTAACATCCCCACACTAATCCTCTCCCTTTCCCTTCAACCGAGTCTAAATCAGAGCCAGAATAACCAGGTTTCTGGCAACTGTTTAACGTCCGACTGTCATTACGTTTAGCCAAAGATCCAAATGCACACATGTATCTCCCGTGACAATTGCAGTTTCTTGTACGTACATTAGTATTCTACCTGGGTTCGGGTGTTCTTTATGGCCAACAATAACATCTTAGAATTCTTCTGATGTCAAATACTGGCGATGAGATTCACTATTGCAAAGTTTCATTATAGCTACCTCGCAGTAATTATATTGCCTAGTGTATCTCTTCCTTCTTTTTCATCCTAGTTACATCCAGACACATTCAGACACCCAAGCCTGAGCCTTTATGGAGAAATCCTTGTGTGATTCTTTCCTCTGTTCCTGTTTTTCGAAACTGATAATACACCACTCTGAGTCACCTCTTATCACACACAGGAGATACATGGGAACTCTTACCTCCCACGGAATAGAGTGAAATGGAACGATGTGGTATACCGGAGTTGATGTGCTGTCGATGGACTGAAGCAGGGCATGTGAAATGTCTAGGGTAAACCATGGAAAGGTCTGTGGGGCCTGGATGTGGATATGGAGCTGTGATTTTGGTGCATTACACATGACATCTAGAGAATGAGTGTGAGTGAATGTGGCTTTTTCATCTGTTTCCTGGCACTACCTCGCTGACACAGGGGGTGGCGATGCTATTTGCTGTGGGGCGGGGTGGCGTCAGGAATGGATGGGGCGAGCAAGTATGAATATGTACATGTGTATATGTGTATATGCATGTGTATGTATATATGTATATGTTGGTATGCATATGTATTGTGCATATATGTGCATGTATGTATTTATGTGTGTATGTGAGTGAATGGATCTTTCTTCATCTGTTTCCTGGCGCTACCTCACTAATGCGGGAAACAGCGATCAAGTATAATAAACAAATAAATGAATAATATATATGTTTTCAGGGAGGCAGTGATGGAATGTGCAAGAGATGCATGTGGCATGAGAAAGGTGGGAGGTGGGCAGATTAGG
>JAYMFT010269740.1:0-10643 GCA_038088735.1 Panulirus argus
AGAGAGAGAGAGAGAGAGAGAGAGAGAGAGAGAGAGAGAGAGAGAGAGTAAGGAGAGAGAGAGAGAGAGTCGAGTTGAGAAGTGAGGGAGGGAGAGCTGATTACGTTACCTATTATAGACTCAGCTCTGTTAAGAAGGATGGTGGAAAATCTTCCATCAGATGTGTAAGCAGTCTTCTTCGTACAGGGAAGAGCTAATCCCCTGTACTAGCATCATTATCTACTGTGATAAAGAAGGCATTCGAGACACAAAGGGAATCTCTAAATCTTTTCAGGTAGGTTCAGCTAATTCAGTTAAGTACAGTTTCCGAGAATGCGTTCATGGTACACTAATGGGGAACACATCGACAGATGATAAAGGTGAAAGAAGTGATATCTAAAAGACAAAAGGAGTTTTAGACGTGAATAGAGAAAATCTGAGTTTTGGAAGCACTAGATATTATTTAAATTACAGCTAGCCCATCAAGATCTATTGTCTAGGTCTGAAATGGGGAGTAGTAGTCGAAACGTAGTGGAAAATATGATTAAATAAGGATGGCTCGTATCTGAAAGAATAGTAGGTGCGTGTAGAGCTGAGTCTTCGTCAGAGGAGTAAATAGGGTTGACGATCGAAAGTGAAATGAAGAAAGAAAATGAAGAGGTCATGAAGACAGAGCAGTAACATTACGACTGGCGAAGCAGGAAGAAAAGGTCAGTTGAGCAATCTGTACTGCGACAGGCCAAATGGAAAGGAATCTGGAAAGAAATTTACACAGTAAAGAGGAATGCCAAAGGATGGAAGTCCAGCAACATGAGACTTACCTTACACACTGCCAAAAATCTTTCGACATAGACTTGTTAAAGTCGGAATGAAAGGAGGACTAGATGCAAGTAAAGAAATAGAAAGAATACCACATTATGTGTATAAACTATACTTCTCTGAGAGCCAAAGCGCTTCTGAACGGGCGAATAGAAAACGGATTCAAAGATATTTGGAAGATGCAGAAGGCAAAGTAAATATGATGATAATATGAAAGATCACAACCGGTTTCCTTTCTCCAGGATGGACTGAACCCGCGCATATTTCCAGAGAAAGCAATAGTGCCGGTCATGGAGAAGATGCGAAGGAAATAAGCAAGCATACGTGCAGACTCGGAAGCACTCTCCTGAGGACCCACGACGAGGGGTACCGTACAGTCCAGAGAAGAGGATGTTCTCTGGATCTCTGAGTAAGATGGTATATGAAGGGAAACGGGATGAGCCAGAGTTATACCTGGAGGAGAAGGAATATCAGAGCTATGGAAAGTAGGAAGGCAATAAACGGGGTATTGAAGAGTGCCCTTATATCAGTAGGAGAGAAAATTGCATCATTATCAGAATGGCAAACAAGAGGAAACGCAAATTTGTGGAAACTGTTTAGGCTATATTTGGATGTGGACCAAAGGAACCCATCAGCATTAGGGGACTGTTTGACCTCGTGAACAGACTATTTACAATGATTACAAGAGGAACTACAGGTTGAGGGGGAGGCAGATAAAGCCAAGCCCTAAGGTTTCAGGGTAAAAGCGAGAAAAAAAAAAAAAAAGCTATGGCCGAGAAGGAGATAAAGTCTTTGGAAAAGAAGAGATGTATGCATTCATAGCCACAGTTAAATGACCTGTAACAAACATCATTTATACATACGAGCATCACGCGAGGAGAAGCAATGACCATCCTTAGGAAATTCGAAAATAAAACATAACTATCCAGTCCTGTGAGGTTTCTTAAGGTTTTACGTATATTATTTAGAGAAGATGACTGAATTATAAGGTGTTACGAGAAAGTAGACGGATATGAGAGCGTGATCGGAGGAAGCCAGCTGGGAGTGAATTGTATAGCAAGAGGAAAGAGTTCGAAATGGAAAAGAAGTAGGAAAGACGAGTTGGATGTCTGAGTAGGTGTTCCATGTCGCTGAAAACGGAGGAAGAAATTGCCTCATTGTCCCCATTATCAGTGTTTGAGGAACTCAACGACTCTTTGTTGTGTGGGTTGAAGTTTCCCGCACAGAGGGCCCCAGACAGAGGACGAATTGCGAGCGTGAAGTGAAATGAGGAAAACATCAGGTGACACGAAGGGAATGAAGATAAACGAAAAGTCCAGTTCGGATGGAAGCGTACAGCGACGTGTAAATGTTACCCTTAAATATGAAATACTGATACAAGTCGCATTTAGGGATATGGCAAGATTCGGTAAAACAAGAACAGACTCCTGGATTACCGAAAAAAAAGAAAATAATAGAATATTAAAGGAAACAATAGGTGATTTCTTTTGTCTTTTAAGAACGTGATTGTTGAAACTGACTCAGAAAGAAGAAAGAAGCAAATTTCACGCAACATAGACTTGGTCAGAGCCAACATAATGCTTTTTCAAGTCCAACTCTTCATTGGCGACGTGGCCAGCACGAGACCTGGGGAAAATTAGCACCGCACAAAGTTTGGTCTTCGGAGCCATATCCAGTGAGCATTTCATGAGTTTTAGTAATCAGCAAAAGAAGGAGCAAAGAGGAAAGAACGCCATGGGTATATTGCAGATAGACAGGATTATGAATCCGGCGGAGTCCACGGTGCATGTGGAGTAAAGGGGGAGGAGAATTATGTACACTAGTGGTCGCGCCAGTGCACTACAGGGTCGCAGACCAAAGCGCTCTGCCGCTTCACCAGCCCACCGCAACCTTAAGGAGCGTTATACACTAACATTGTGGTTCATTCTCGTCTGACTATGAATCCTCCTGAGAGTATATTCTAAATGAACAACATTCTTCACAGTTCTCATTCCCTTCCCTCTCCACCTGATAAGCAACCTGCATCTGTTTCGTTTGTCTGTAACTTGGAATAAGCTCCCTGGAAATAATAAAACAGCAACTTTTTAAGCAGTCTCAGCAAGCAACATGTGATGATTTATTTCATGACCACTTCGGATATTAAGTGTACACAGGATAACTTCGACAACTGGCCATGTGACTCAGCAACACCAAGCATAACTTTTACCATATGATTACCATCCTGAGTGTTGTGAATAATGCAGCACTCCGCGTGCAAACTAATATCTTAGAGTGTCTCATTATCCTTCACGATTCTCAATTGCTTATTTGCAGCAAGACGAGGAAATGCTCTCAGTGTAATTACAGGTAAATGGGGAGGATAACCAGAGTCGGAGATACTGCCAAGTTTCATTTTGCTTTCATCGATCGACGGCAAATAAGCGGATCATTCGATCACGAGACGCCGTCCGTAACATGGAACTGAGCGACCACGAGGGTGGGTGGGACACGGGTGTTAAGGACGCTGCGAGTGATCGACCCGTTTCCCCTCTTGACTCCCGCAGTGCAGCTGACTCACCGGGTGACCTGAAGCTGCCCTGTCACCCACTCACGACACCCGACTGCCCCGCCAGAGGGAGCGTCTGTTGCTATCTATATTTCAGCAGCGAAGGAGAGGCTTGCCCGGGGTCCACACCACAGCAGCAAGCATTCAGATTTTCATATTCCCTGATGAGTAGGTTTTATCTTTCTTTTTTTTTTTAATCTTCCATGGTAGCAGGGGCAAGATAGTGTTTGAATACGTTGCAATACAAGACACCTGGAGCAACACATTAGTGTAAGAGCAACAGGCGGAGGAGGTGAGGATGAATGTGGGTGAGAAGTAATGGCTCACTTGACAAAGGAAGATTAGATTTGCATTCCAAGTGACTTGCTGTTGTCCGTGCGTAACAGATTGCAATTCTCGCTCCCGACACATTCAACCCCGCGTTAAACCACGGGTCCATATAAACAAGTTAAGGGGTAAAGTAATGACCCCTACGAATCTATGGGCTATGTCGGAGATGGATGCAGGTGACGGGCTCACCAAAGAAATCATCAGCTTAACGGCAAAAGACGTGTAGGATAACATTTGGCGAGGGACAGAAGTGTTTACGACCCATGTCAACTCTATCACCCACGTCAAGTTATCCCTTGCAGGGTGAGCGTTGCACGGGGATGGAGGATGGTCATTTTACTAAGTAAGGGCAATAAAACTGGTGCAAATTATAGTGGTGTTGTCCTCGCCCTTAACACTCAAGATTGCCACCTATTGACAAAAAATATTCTCCTTAAACAATTGGGCAGTACCGTTTCTCCACATCCTTCGGGTAATATATATATATATATATATATATATATATATATATATATATATATATATATATATAAACTGCCAGCGTTTCTCCAGCGTGCCGTAGAAGGAACAGAGTAAGGAGTCAAGCAAGGATCTTTACACACATCCATTCTCTAAATGTCATGTATAATGGATCGAAACTACAACACCTTATCCACATTGAGGCCCCACAGACCTTTCCATGGTTTTTCCCAGACGCTTGACATGCACGTCGACCCCAGTATACCACATCGTTCCAATTCACTCTATCGCATGCACGCCTTTCACCCTCCAGCATGTTTTGGCCCCAGTCGCTCAAAATCTTTTTCACTCCATCCTTCCACCTCCAATGTGGTCTCCCGCTTCTCCTTGTTCCCTCCACTTCTGACACATATATCCTCTTTGTCAACCTTTCTTCACTCATTCTCTCCATATGCCTAAACCATTTCAGTACACCCTCTTTAACTCTCTCAACCACACTCTTTATTACCACACATTTCTCTTACCCACCTGTTGATAGTCCAGTATAATCATACACTTATAGCCAAGAGGGAACCACAACAGCTCACCGTAGAGAGTCGGCAAATATTTCATCGCGAGCGTGCCAAAAGAAATAGTGGTATGAGCATGAGCACCTCTCACCAACAACTGCTCCATTCACATAATATTAGTCCTTCGCCATCCCCAGCCACCACACGTACCTCCGCTGTGCACATTGCCTTAAGAAGAGCCGCTTTATATGTTGGTCTTCCTTTACCTGATATTTAGCCCAGGTCTTTAAGGGTAAGCGACCCAAGAACGAGGCTCTGCAAAACGTCATGTCCCTATGTGTTACTTACGTGCTATCGTCTCTCTAGTCATCATACTCAACCTTGTTTGCGCTTTCTATCAATTCGAGTCACATAAACTGTCTTAAAAATACATGTGATGCTCCTATGTCCTATGATACTGCTTTGTGGATTTAGTCATCTCAGTGTTATAACAGTGAGAGAGAGAGGGAGAGAGAGAGGGCTTCATTACCTGTAGTCACTTCAGTGTCATGCCAGTGAGATGGGTTTTAAGGGGTCAGGTCTTTGTGCCTTGTCGTAGGTTTATTTCTTAAATCACCGGACTAATGGAAGAAGGCTGTAGGAGCGATGCTGGAGGTCCAGAGCCACTTAATCTATCAACGGGATAAATGAACGCTAATTTGCACTCAGGGAATTATTAAAACCCACCAAAGGTGGTAAGTAGAGTAGAAGGTAAAGGCGATAATAAGTATAAGATTATAATTTTTCTGGATAATCAGCAGCAGATTGCTTTTTTGGGGGGGCTCAGTGCTAATATAAGGGGCTCCGTTTATGGTGTAGGTCTTCAGTATCCATGTGGGAGCCTTGTCAGAGTGAGGGCTTGATTACCTGGCAGGCCAGTCAGGTTGGAACTGACGCGGAAGTGGAAGGAAGATAAAGAGGAATTCTCCGAAGAGAATCTTGAATTATCCGATGCCGGAAGATGTTCATTTTTTGTGTCAAGTTTATCGCCACAAAATTATATCAGTTATTCGAGTGTTCTATCTGTATACTCATGGTTGTTGAACACACACACCAACAAGTACTTGTATTCATTATAAGGAAATCCACTTCTTTAATCTTTATACATTTCAACAAAGACAATTTGCCTTTAATGATCGCGTGCTTCATCATTATCATGATCATTATTATCATTATAATTATTGTCATCATCATTACCATTACTAAAAATTTTAAGATTATCATAACTGTTCAGTGTTTTCATTAACTCTTGATATAACTCCGCCGACTTTCTTCCCCTGCAAAATCATCTTACCTGAGAGCATAACTCCTGTTGCATCATAAACCACGATCTGGTTTCATACTTGTAATCAAGGGTTTTAGTACTAGAACTTACACCGATTATGTCGTTCTTGCTCTACGTTATCTATATTCTATAGTAACCGAAATGGCGTAAGCGGAAAAAAAAATGTGTCCAAGCGAGAGGCCATCTCTCGGTTGTAAGGAAAATAGTGAAAGAAAGACTATAGAAACCAGTCAGAGTTCTGCAGATGTTTGTAGACCTGACTCGTAAACATAGAAAGGCTATAGGAAGAGCATTAGAAGGACGGAGGAAGAGAATTCGACAACTTAGCTACTAAAGAAGGAGGTATCAGATCAGGGTCAAGCGCATAGTAGGTTCGAATCCTGGTTGCGGCAACCGGTCCACAGTCAACTCAGCTGTTCATCCACCTTTAGGGATTGGTCAATAAAATAATTCCCTGGGCTCAGGCAAGCGTATAAGCATAGAGTTAACGAGATGGCCTTGATTAGGGCCTTAGTTGCCGGTGCCGTCTCAGCTAACATAAAAAGATAAAAAGGTATCCCTAACGACAAAAGAATTTTATAAAGTTGATATTAAACAACCTGCTTCTACATAGATATACAAAGAATACAGTAGTCATATATTGGTCCATAACAAATCGCAACATGTATACCACATTAAGTAGACCACAAAGCCAAAGACTGCAATGCGATCACACACGACTATATCAACACACCCAGGGATGAAGACCTTCCCTTAATCTCGAGAACTCACGCAGCCGCTTCGAACGAAGAGCGAAAAAGCACTTGGGACCCTCTCTACCTGCGCCGGCTAACCCACCTGGACATGGAGTCCTCCTGAAGGTAAATTGAATACTAATTCTACTGCAGGCAGGTACTGATATCCTTCTTCAGGTGACTAGGAGCGCTGCACCAAACAAGATGACGCTGTGGTAACAAGAGATACAGAGGCGAAACTGACTTACGAAATGACTGGTTCTTCAGAGGAGAGAAGATAACACAGTACTGATGACGACAGTCGTTGCCGGACACTAAGTAAGCCCTCATGAAAACGACAGAAAGTGCTGTAAAATATGGTTATACTGACATGATACCAACACGACGGTTTTCAGTACTGAACCTGAGGGAGTAATGATAGCTGCATTTTTCTTTTTTTTTTTCCAGTTGCTGACTATATGTCATGGCTGCTATGGACGCAGAAGAAAAAAAAAACATTAAAGAATATCTCATGGACGTTGCGTCACTGACGATGAATATCAATGTTCTCCGTACTTTCCATGCTTTCAAGGGATGTCGCAGCTCTAAGCGGGATGAGAACGGTATCGTCGTTCTTTGCTCCAAACAAGAGGAAATTTCTGTTCCCTGCTGTAGGAAAATGAGTTTACCTCCACTGATTACGCCAGGACCAGTACCCACGAAACGTTGCCAGCTAACAGAATTGGGTGATGGGTAAGGACGACCTGGCATAAAAAGGGTTCACGCCTAAAGACAATATTCATACTGATGTCTCTACTTGAAAGTAGCGAATAGAGAAAATGAATAAGGAAAAAAAGATGATAATGATGAGTCGTACGAAAGAAAAACGAATTGTTAGATACACGTACGAAACAATAATATCAAAGGTTCTAGGATGATACATGACACAGTCACACTGAACTGGGTTGGATTACATAACATTAATACGTAAATCAAGCTTATCCCTCCATTCGATATCATAAAATCGACTTATTTTCCTCAAGAAATTAATCCTGTGGACATAAATCAATGCACATCCTTTGGTTCAATATCTCATAAGAATAGAATATAATATGATAAAGATATTACTGCAATATACCACTGGAACGTTAAGAACGTACAGGGACTAAACTTCCCTCTTTAATAGTAGCAAGAGAGAAGGCTGTAATACCCATTTCCTCAACGTCGATGCTCATTTCAGTCGCTCCTGTGTCCAGGGAGAGGATAAATTGTCTAGAAAAGCCATGTTGTATTACCTCTGAGGTAAAAACGGTAACGCTATAATAGCTGGGGAATGGAACCTCGTGTCCAGTCCAGAGGATGGATGTTTGCGCGCAAACCCAATTTCTTGCTTTTAGGTAAATGTTACGTTTTGGGAAAACCTAAAGTTGAATGATGCATGATACGTGCAGCGTAGAATTCCCTTTAATATTTGTATGTAGATAAGAAAATATGCGTCGCGTACAGAGAGTATATATAACGTCAGAACTCTAACATTTTTACCGTAGAAACTAGAAGGAAAAAGTCTAGAAATAAGACTTTTGGTAATATATCAAATCACTGATGAAAGGTCTTAAACTTAATAGCAAATATGGAAATAATGTCTGGCAGTGTGACCACAGTTGGTTCTATTATCTGTCTATCTATCTATCTATCTATCTATCTATATATCTATCTATCTATCTATATATATATATATAAATTTTCTCACTATCTGTCTATCTACTTATCTGTCTATCTTTCCGTGTGTGTGTGTGTGTGTGTGTGTGTGTGTGTGTGTGTGTGTGTGTGTGTGTGGTGTGTGTGTGTGTTATGGGTATCTCTCTTTCACAATTATCTATAAAGACGTAATACAGTTTTTGTATTAGTGTTTGAAGTGTCAACAACAGTATTGTAGGGAAAAGCTAGAATAGTAGTTTTAGTTATAATAGTAGTAGCAGTAATAGTAAAACTAGTATTACTAGTAGTAGTAGCAGTAGCACGCAAGTAGCAGCAACAGCAGCAGTAGTAGTAGTAGTGGTGGTAATAGTAGCAGCAGCAGCAGCAGTAGTAATAGTAGTACTGGTACTAGTAGTAGTAGAAGTAGTAGTAAATATAGTGGTAGTAGTAGTAGTAGTAGTAGTAACGCAAATAGTAGAAGTAGTAGTAGTAGCAGCAGCAGCAGCAGAAAAAGTAATACTACCGCGCTATTTATAAAGATAATAGTGTTAGTGATGCCCCCCAAAAAGTGCCTTATACTTTGCGGTACGCGTTGTTGAAGGACGTGCTAACTTCTGCTCTGTACTCTGACGCTGTCTACCTTGTTGGCTGCTGAGAATTTCTTGAAAACAAAATGAAATTCTTTTGTCGGCCGGAATTAGTTTTCAGAAGACAGTCGGAAGCAATGAACTTTTCTTTCTTCTTTGGTGTTCTGCCTTGTCAGCAGGTTCAGTTTCCTTCCTGTGTTCCATGCTTACGAAGATATCAAATTGATATTTTCACAAGTCTTGATAAAAGATGTTAAACGGCTACAGTGTAAAGGTATTATTTTTGGCCTGAATTTCGCTGTACGTATGACTCAATGAATGACTAATAAAAGTTATCGATAGTATCGCTAAAGTCGTTGTTCATTTCAGACGTTAACAGCTTTAGAAGTCAACAACTCACTTTTCCCTATGATTTCCTAGTATGAATATTCTATCTATCTTTTTGAGTTTGCTTGCTTAACTTGGCCAAGGCGGTAAACAACGAACAGGTATGGAAGAAACAAGAGAAACAAAAATAATAGATTCTAGTCATCAAGTTCAACAGTGTCTTTAGATTACTATTACTCTCGACTCTCGTCCTCCTCATAATAATCTTTACGTCTCCTCAAATCCATGTGTTTCTCATTTGTTATCTGGAGAAAAATCTTGTCGACATCGCAAGGAATTCCGCTAATTTCTTTCCTTGCTAATTTCTGGAGCGCTAACATTTTCAGGACGAATTTTGCTTTACTGAGTCCCTCTTTAGGAATATGCTGTTGGATTGGTGTTGCCACTGTCAACTTCTCATTACGTGATTATGCCCTGAGGAATTATAGTCTCCTTCAGTATCCAAATTGCCAAAATTACTCATCTTATCTGACTTTCTATTGTGCTGTTGCTGTTGTCATATGACAGGTCTTCGCCTGGCACGAGGCTTTGTCTGGCCCCTTGACGACTTGCTTTCAAGTTACTGTCGACTGTAAGCCTAACTATTCTGATAATACTTAACAGAATCATTTTGTATATATGCAATAACTTGATTTAAGAACATCATGTTTCAAGAGACATTCTAAGAATGTGTTGTGAGTGCTTTATAAACAACCAATGGTAAGTCTTCAGTTATCAGTTATAATCTCTGAATCCTCCTGAAAAGCCCTTTTGACACACCTGAACGATTTGACCAGAGGTTTGCTCAAACAATATGAGAAGTTACAAGTTTATTTTCCATATTGATCATTTGCCATGTCAATGTTTTCCGGCTCTGAAGTTACACTGGTGTTATAGTTAAGTTATTTATTGATTTACGGATTTTCTGGTGTTAGATTTAAGTTATTTATTGATTTACGGATTTTCAAAGACGTTTCATAATGTTTTTTCTCTTTCTTTTCATGAGGCAGGCATATGCACCAAGAAAATCCAAGGAAAACACTTATTACCCCAGAGATGAGCGTGAGAAATGTCTGCAACGTTGTATGAGTGTGTGTGTGTTGTACCGAAGCTCACCAACATACAAATACGATGACCCGAAGGAGTTTGGTGAACCTGATGTAACACAACGATTAATCATTTTGCGAAGACAAGGAGGAAAGTATTTCTCTGATCTAGAAAAGAAGGATCCTTTTTGAAAGGTACATATATATATATATATATATATATATATATATATATATATATATATATATATATAATCTTCCTCTCTCC
>JAYMFT010269751.1:0-10643 GCA_038088735.1 Panulirus argus
ATATATATATATATATATATATATATATCATTTTATTATACAGAATGAAATCCTTCAGTGTACAACAATAAACACATGCAAATTCCAACTATTCTTTAATAATCACAGTTTTCCATTGTATAGAAAACTGTCTCTCAAAAATGAATAACACTATTGTTCATTGGCGTCATTCGCTTCATTCTCGTAACATAACATTCATAACATTAATTAAAATACTTTTGTTCCCCCGGGCTCCCATCCTCTGCTAGTGACAACACTGCAAGCCCCGCTGTATAAACACTGCCTACGGTCATCTACAAGCGCAATCACCACTTGAGATGACTTGTGAGAAGAGAACCATTGTGACTCGAGATTCTTTTTTTTGGGGGGGGAATGACGGTTCCCCTTGAATATGTGGGTGGCTTCTGGGGTACTTGCTGAGACGAGGCTGGTGAGGTAGTGAGAGAGGACGGGTGGTGTAGGTGGCCAGGAGCGGGTGGTGGTACGTGGGTGTGTAGGTGGGTGTGGTGGGCAGTTGTGTGGGTGTGATGGGTAGTGTGTGTGTGTGTGTGTGTGTGTGTGTGTATGTGTGGTGAGAGCGGGCACACTGCTTAGCGTTGGGCGGTGAGGACAGATGTTACGAGCAACAGAGGGTTGTGAGGGTAAGGAAGGTGGATGAAAGAGGATGGCAGGTTTGAGTCCCGGATGGATGGCGAAGACGGATGTGGATAGTGATCGTGGATGTTGAATGGATGACGGGGGTATATATGAGGGTAATGAAATTGAGGAAATGGGCGAAGGTCAGAAACAATGAGTGAAACTAGTAAAGGTTCTAATAATGAGGCGAGGAGTAGCAAAGAAAAAGATTTTAACTTTTCTACGTCTCTTTTTAGTGAACTCAGACCATGACTTGTGCATTATATCTTGGAGGAGACGCTAGAGTCATTAGAAAATGGGGTAAAATGGCTTAAAAATGTCCGAGAATGGGAAAGGCACATCGCAGACATTTATTGAACAGGTTCTTATGTACTCACTAGATATGAACATTAACCCAGAGAGGTACTCTATGTATGTTCAAAAGACGCTATTTAGGGAGATTCACTTTCACCAATTCCAAATCTGAGGCAAAGTAGTACGATGAGTCGTGAAACTGACAGAGTCGAAGCATATAGGATGAGTCGAGACAATAGATGAGTCGAAACACTGTGTGAATGAACTCAAACACATCCGCGGTTCACAGACATTCTTGTTTTTTTTTTATCCATTATCCTATTTTTCACCACAGCCTGGGACTTCTCTATAAAAAAAAGGTGGCTATCTCCATGAATTAATCGTGGTAAAAATTAGTATACAGGTATGGCGTAACGAACATGAGTCAAATGAGTGTGGTGTATGAATTGTGCAGAGTTGTTCCCCCAGATCTTGCCACATATACGAATATATACCTCATGCTACGGGCGGTTGCATTCTGAAAAAGCAGTTCGCATTCAAAATTATGAATTATGGAGTAATTTACAGTTCGACTTTAGTACAGGCACAGCGAGAGCGTAGTGTGTATGTCGTTTTAGAATTATCCTTAACACCTGAAGATGATGTTAAAGATCATTCCTTCAGTGGACGTAGCTTGACGTTGACGGCCTTAACGACTCGGGTAGTTAATTGGCCCACAGTCAAACAACCATCCAAGTGACCAACCAACGTTTCAATTATATTTTGATAACCAAAAGATATTCTATATTTGTGAAAATATTCTATTTTCCAGTCCATCATTAACCCCGTGGAAAATTACCACACGTAGGGCAGTTAACCCCAGAGTGAGAAACCCTGGTGTCACACTCTAGATACACAAAACGAGTCAAAATGCCATTACCCATGTGTCATGATAAATGCATAAGAGGAAATTGATGTATATTCCTATGCTATCAAACGAGATGCTGCTTCAGTCCAGTGGCTGACCATCTTAAAAAGAAATACGATACATGAACGGTACATTATTGATCCTCTCATATCACTGACGTTAACGTACCAATTCTTACAATACCATCCCCGGTGGCAGCCATGAGTGTGTGTGCGAGAGGTCGGGTTCAGTGAACTGTTTCGCTTATTCGACGCACCGCGTTTCATGATCCTCCGTATATTACTGTGAATACCCGACGACTCTTTGAAGATGTACTCCCCACGGACACAGACTTAATTAAGAGCTTTGTACCCCGATAAGAATAGCTCTTCCTCGACAAAAATGGAGTACAAATATCCTCACAAAGAAGCAAGTTTTAAAATTAGCTTCGCAGTTCACTCAACACACGATTCGATTCCTTATTCAGTTCTTGAGAGGTCTGCTTCGTCGACAGCTACGATGATTGGCATTTACGTATTGCCAGTTAGCAGTATGCCGCTTGTTAGTACCCCGCTTGTAAAGACAAATGAGCAGATTAACTAGGAAAAGCAAATGTATAAATGTCAAATAAATCAATGTCCATGAAATACCAAAGATTTCCCTATTCCCTAAACGTTTCGCAGTGTAAAGGGACAGAAACATGAGGGAAATAGAGCATTATGGGTTTGCAGCATCCCCCAGGCAAGGCCAGGCTCTGGAGACTAGCATACAACCAAGGAATAATAAATGGAAAAAATAAAACGAGGGACAAAATACTCCAGAAGCAAGATGCACTGGGACATTATTCTTTAAACGTTGAATGACCCATTGATTTTTCTTAACGTGATGACTTTTATAAGTTATTGAATATATATATCATCCCTGACGATAAGGGAGGAAAAATGCTAGACACTTATCTCCTGTGTGCCATAGAATGCGATGAAGAGAGACAGGAGACAGAGGCTGAAAATCCTTCCCTACTGTATTATTACTCTCCAAAAGAAGGATCAGGGGTAGCCAAAGGATTTTTCCTCTAAGGCCCAGTCAGTCTGTCCCTGACGCTACCTCGCAAACGCAGAAAACGGCGAACAAGCGTAAAAGAACGAATACATATACATACATACATACATATAGAAATGTGTGTGTGTGTGTATTTTTGTATTTAGGAATTTAAGATGTTTTGGTCTCGAGGTAAAAGTAAGCCGATACATACTGACACCATCACTAGAACTGCTACAACCTACGAAATGAACAGCCGGGAACAAAGCGACAAACGCACTTTACAAGAGCCTTTAGCTCAGAGTCTAGATCACGTATTCCCTGGCAGCCCCAGAGCCAGCGTACGCCAACGTAAGACCATATAGATTAATGTCTCGCAGCGGTATACCTTCTTACCCAAGGTTTGGTGCGTCTCTCGCTCTGTCAAACGAGTGAGAATAAGATGTACTCCCCACAGAAAGTCACTCTGTGTTTGTAGTGTGTGTGTGTGTGTGTGTGTGTGTGTGTGTGTTGATAATCAGAAATAGATAGATGGACAGATAGTTAGATGCCATCAGTGAAAACTCATCAAATCCAGCATTATAAAGCATTATAAACCTGAAAATAATGCTTTGAAAATCATCATCCCTGACGGCGTCAGGTTTGGATGGGTCTAGGTTAGGAGTGGGTGCGAAGGGTGGAAAGAGGGGTAGAAATAGGTGTCGAGGGCTGGATGGGCGTTAGGTAATGGGCGGTGAGGAGTGAATGGTCTTACACAATGGTTTAGATATGGATGGCGAGGCGGGCCGGCGTCTTGATGCGTTTGATGAGGGTGGGTGCACACGCTACGTTAGGGACGAGAGGTGAAGGTACGTAGTTGGTGTGGCAGACATGACCGGTGACGGTATCTAGAGCACACGAATCAATCTGCTGCTTTAAGATGAACAAGGAGCATTTCTTAGAGGGGAATATGTAATACAAAAAATACACACACACACACACAAACAAACATTCATACACACACACACACAAACATTCATACACTATGGTATGGACACATCAATAGTGCCATGCTTGAGGTGTGTGTGTGTGTGTGTGTGTACAGCTAGGCTGACCTTGTGGTAGTGGTGAGGTTGCAGCTTGCCGTCAGGGACACTCGAGTGTGTCGGCGTCACACAGGAGGAGGAGAGGAGGAGGAGGAGGAGGAGGAGAGCCTTCCCGGAAGGTCTGTGCTCCGCCCGTGGGTCAAGAAAAGTGTCATGCTTACTTACGGTTCCACTCAACCAGAAAAATAAGAAGTCTGAGTGCGGGCGCATGACGAGGGAAACGGTTGCATGAATACAGACCGCCTGTATCGGAATTCCCTTATTGGGAAGATAAGTTGCTGAATGTATTCAGAATATTCGCCGTGATATGTGAGAGTGAGGTATTTGTCACAACGAAGAGTAGTACTGAAATGAACTAGCGGTTAGAGGAGGGAAGCTGGGATGAGGCAGGGGTCCTCTATGTCACCGTGACTTTCTTTCCACTGTGGAGCCTTACTGTGAGGGCGGGAAGCAGACGCAAAATCCCCGGGCGACTGGAGATGAAATTAAGATAATATCGATAAAGTGACGCAACAGCAACAGAGCATAAATAGTGAATGATTTTCTGAATTTTTCCTCAGGTGAGTCTCACAGGCCCTTCTCGTGTAGCGGCCCCTGTGGGACATAACATGCCAACCGCTCCCCAGTACCGCGTCAGCACTCGGCGTCCTTGCCAGTGTGCAGGGATTAATTAGCTGTATCAGTGGTGGCAGAGTCTTTCTTGTGGTGGTGAAGAAAGAGTTTGTCTCGTGAATGAATGGGGATCAGAAGATGAGGAAGAAAGGATGCTGAGAATGCTACTTACGGACAATAGCTTTACAATGGAGGAGTTTGCCGTAAAGTTGCAGGGTTTTGCAAAGGATTTTCAAGCGAAAGAAGAGGCACTTATGTGTGTGTGTGTGTGTGTGTGTATGTGTGTGTCCTTGAGTACAACTGTGGAAAACAGTCACAATGTGAGATGTGGGTGGGTCACACGTCAGAGGTTAGAGGCTCCACTGTTTTTTTCCCCTAGTGTACAGGAAAAACAAATCTATAATGACACTGAAGGAAAGTTATCAGAGAGAGAGACGCTCTGGAAGGCAAAAAAAAGAAAAAAAAAACTACCTGAATTCTTGGTCACCTGACGGACTTAGAGGAAAAAAAGAAAAAGGAATATGTCCTTTTGTGAAAAGCAATTAACTTAGGTAGTGCATGAAAGTCAAATGTGGGACAAACAACGATAGGATGACAGAGAGCAAAACGTATACGATTTTCTCAATTAGGGTTGGTGGGCGGGGAAGGACAAAGCGGAAAATTAAGTAAGAGAGGAGGAGGATGACGTCGAGGAAAGAGCCGTGGATAGGATGACAGGCACAAGGGTTTTGATGTAGCATTGGGGCATATCACGTGGAAGAATGAAGGCACAATGGCGATAAATTGAAAGAGGGTTCTATGAAAGTGAGGTGGAAGGAGTGACGTAGATAGTACAGGTGACAGGTGTCTGGGGTGAGAACGAGGCTACGAATGTAGATGCAGGGAACTACTGCCAATATGTAGAGAACACTGAGATGAGTTCCTCTCACTGACTCTACAAAGGGTAGGAAACGAAGGATATTTGTAAAAGGATTTGAGGGAGACCAATGATTCATTTAACCGATTACACATCCTATTTGAATTCAGTGATTAACTTTAACACAGCTAAGTCAACGCTAGCTAACGTCCTGGAGTGAGTAATGAGGGTGTGATCATGTTGGTTTAGGTGAGATTATGATAATCTTAAAATCTAAAGCTTTTCATCAAGAGCTTTCGTTGAAAAATCATAATCAAATTCAGTTAGAGTTAAGGTTATGAAATCTTGCATGAGCCTAAAATAAGATTTCGAAACAGAGTAAAATCAGTGATAATGTGACATACATATCTATCTGTCTCTCTATCTATCTATATATATATATATATATATATATATATATATATATATATATATATATATATATATATATATGAAACACTCCTAGGTAAAAAAGCTCAGAATCATCTTAATGTATTTAGATGACTTTTTTCTATTTTCAAAAGAATTTCCAGACAAACACACAACCTTCTTAACACATCTATCAAGAATAATCATATTAAAAGAAAAGAGCAAATTTCCTAATTTTACCGAAACGCAACAAATCGAAATTCAAATTAATCTGAAATTATGAGTAGTCCTATGATAATATGACCTTAGCAAAGTGATTAATGATTAATTGTCCTGTTTTAATCTTCATCCAATAATATTTTCCTGCCATCATTACCAATGACGCGTTTCATATACAAGTTGAGCAATCTGGCTTTTGTTCACTAGGCAGGAAATTATTTATACCAACTTTTAATTACTTTTTTTGGAGGGTCTCTCGCTAATAAGTGTTCTAATTAACATTAGTATATTTTCAAGGATACTTATACTAGAAATTTTTGAAAAAAAAATCTATAAAGGAAAACAATTTTGGTAAAAGCAAATCCAGCTACCAAATCACACACACACACACACACATATATATATATATATATACTTTAGCCTGAGTCACGTACCCATTTTATCGACCAACCCCTTGGGGTAGATGAACAGCTGGGTTGACTGTGGACCGAATGCCGCAACCAGGATTCGAAACCTATGATGATGATGGCAATCAACTAACACTATGAGCACTTTCACACAGCTCCACGAGCTACAGAATATATATACTTACTAGTACCATAGCCTTTTGATTAGATCTCCCCAAATTAAGGCACATTAACTTACCCCCTTGAATACAGTCACCTAATCCGAGGCAAGACACCAGTAGCCAGACCCCCTTTGGTCCTACGTATAAACAATTATGACTAAAGAACTGAAGAATAAACTTGGTATCTCCCTACATGCAAGAAATGTGTTGGACAAATATACAAATTATTTTTCAAACAAGACTGTAGTTGATTTATAAATTGTATTATGTATCATAATGAGAGCGTCGGATGAACAACAGAACCCAGTGCAAGAGATGAGCCTTCATGAACTTTGGAATAACACTGCTGAACATTTGTACATTTTTGTACAGATATCTCGCGGAGTAATTTGCCTACATGGTACACCAATAACCTTTGACTTTTGACGTCAGTTTGATATCAAACGAAGAGCGAAAATCACGAAGGATTCTTCTACAAATAGTTCATAGAGCTGGCCTTTACATTCTGACTTAAAATTCTTTTGTTATGCAGTTTAACCAACAGTTTCCAGTTTACAGTCTACGTGTTGTGCTTGGATCTCCTTTACGTTTACTCATGAGTTGTGAGTCTACACTCAACTCACTGATTCTCAATGTCGAGGAACTCAAATTCATCTGCCCACATCTAAAATCGATATCTTTTTAAAGATATACATTATGAATAACAAACGGGGGAACGAAAAGACATGGGCTACTGGTGTTCCGGTGTCGTACGATTTGAGCAAAGGTTTATCAAGAGCTTATACTTGCAAAGCTTTGAGTAGCTGACCAAAATCGGGCGGTAGTTAGTGCCGGATAAACAAGCAAGCAATCACAGGATGTGATTGGGGGGCCAGTGACAAGTGACAAGTCTGACTACAACTGATGGCGATCGATCGATTGTAGAATGTTGTTAAAGCATCGATTGTAGATGCTTAGTCCCAGTCATGACTCCAGCAGGACAGTGTATGTGTCTGAGTGTGTGTGTGTGTGTGTGCTCGGAAGGCTCCGATCAGTGATAAGAAACCAATACAGGAACACGAGTAACGGTCATAATGATTTATGAACGCCATCAATACACAGAACACGCCGTCTAAATAAGGCTGTATGTGAAAGTAAGAAACTGCACAGCCAATTAGGTGGTAATATCTCGTCATTAAGAAGCTAATGGTGTAGCAAAGAAAACGCATTATGGGTACCTACCTCTTTCAGACACACACAGACACAGACACAGACACACACACACACACACACAAACACACACACACATACACATTTCTAAAAGTTGCAACGTCCTAAGTATGAATGAAATCGCACTGAGGGTCCCAGAGAAGGCACGCGAGTTTCCAGTTAATATGTTAAGCCCATCAGCGTGGCGGAAGGACCCTTAAGCACGACGGTACGGCCCTTAGGGGGCAGAAGGGCCTGGCCTTTTAAGGGGGAGGTCAACGGCCTGGGTCACCATACCTAAGGATCGTACGTCCCGTCGTGCTCAGGAGGTCAATGCAGAACGCTGGCTAGAGTAGGGAGAACGAGGCTGAGTAGTAATCACAATATAACACCCGGGGAACAGCTACTGACCCAGCGTGATGCCGGCCAGGCAATGCGTCTCGCGGAAGAAAATGTAATCTGGGTCTCCAGCATTCCCCCCATCGAGTCATGGGAACACATGAGGAGCAGCAACTGTACATCACGTGACCCTGAGTCTTCAGTCAGGTCCCCAGTTGGCTCTCGAATCGGTTCAACACGGGATCGAACCCTGGTGGAGGGAGTGACAAAACGTTGAAGGACTTCACAACAGTGCCACGCCTTGGGGGACGCCCAGATTTTCACGTCCTCTAGCGAGGATCAAAGTCTTGCTCCACACTATCCACCGCCTCTTTAACTAATGGATAATCAAGAAAATGGCTCAAAAACCTGTGGCATTACAGGCAACAAAATCTCTCACAGCCAACGCAAAAATATTATAACATTTCAGACCGCAAATGCTACAGTGATCTCTCTCGAGGCCACAGAGCACATCAGGAACAAGTCAGACAACCACGATGATGGTCATCATTTAGATAATCATTCTTCAAATTACCGGAAACGAAAGCAAAACAACTGCACTATCCAAACGATGGATGCGACAGATTAATTTCATCTCCACAGGATATTACCTGGCAGGGTTGAACAAGACTTAATTAACATTACCAAGTAATCAACTTTAAGGAATGGTAATTACATCCTGACATATTCCTACCATGAAAATCAAGCGAGTAAGTAATATATGACAGGCGAGAGAGACGTGGTATTGTGAAGATTCCCTGAACACATATAGACTCTCGTCATGGGTGTGGATCCGACCCATAGCTAGACTTATTTGAAAAAAAAAACAAAAGCCACCGTGGGTCTGGGTTCAACCCTTAGTATGGGGTGAATATTATTATCACATACAGAAGGAGGTCCCTCTCTCTCTCTCTCTCTCTCTCTCTCTCTCTCTCTCTCTAACCCCGAAAAGTGATATGATATAAAACTAAGGCAAAAACATTAAGTCTTACGGAGTTAAAAACCGTATTCGACCTCATAAACAACTGTAAAAAATAAACACCAATTTGAGAGAATATTTTAATCGCTACCTTCATTATGTTGCATAAAAGCTATTTGTTGATGCTAGTAGCTGTCATTTGCTGTGGGGGCCACACAGACGGACGGTACACACACACACACACGGAGGATAAGAGAAGAGTCTTCACGCTCAGGTGGATGCAAATGTGTGCCAGTTGTTCTTGGGATTATTTAAACGGTTGGCTGAGGTTTTTGACGGGACCGTGAGTGAGTATATGACAGAAACCCTTCGTCTTCCGCTGTTCTCTCTCTCTCTCTCTCTCTCTCTCTCTCTCTCTCTCTCTCTCTCTCTCTCTCTTTACGCCACCCTCCTGCAGAACACGGGGGCAGAGTTTCAAGATGTCATATTCTAAACAAAGGCGCCATACTACCCAATACGATGACACATTTTCAACCGAGTGTCGGGTTTCCTGACCCTCCTGTCCTTTCTCGTCCTGTCATGAAGAAGGAAATACACGGGGGCTACAACCCCCCAAAGGCGTCTGTACGGTACACCGGAACTCCGACCTGACGAGCCTCCAGCCAACAAATGATATCAGAAATTTAACATTTAACCTCTTCAGCACGACGATACGACTTTCGGTATGACGACCTGACCTCTTTCCTGACCTTTAAGGTCGTACTATCTTGCCCAGAGCCGAGAACGATAATGTAAACGGTACAAAGCCAACCCCATGAACCAACGGTTCCCTGGCTGATGGTACACGTACCACCCTCTAGTGGTAGGTGTACCACCACCAGGGAACTATTGCCTTAAACCACTTCACTTAACAAGCGGCCGTCGGCGACCACATACTCGGCTGTTAATGAGGAATATTTTCATTCACCAAACACTTCAGCTTCACAGAAAACAGACAATAAACAGATGTGGGTTCCATGAACGTTTCTCGTCAGACAAAAAGGACGTTTCGGGATTCAAAAATGAGTACGGCTGACTTACTGCTGACTCCTGACGCTGCTTACGAACGCGGGCAACTGGCATTTGGACAGGAATGTCAGCAGATAAAGAACCTAAGGTGTAAAATGTCGCATTTTTCATCATTGTCTATTTTCGCTATTTTGTTTTCTTTACTTTATGCCATATATCAAGTCTCTAATTCTTTCTTCCCTCTTCTGTCGCTCGATCTTCGTTACATCCCACATCTCTCCACCCCCGTTACTTACTCTATCTCTTTTCCTTATCTCGCAACAACTCTGGGAAACAGGAGAGGAAAAGAAAATGGAATGCGAGTGTGAACAGACACAGGAAGTTGGGTGATTCAGAAGTCTTAAAGTGATGGTATCGCCAGAGTAGGAGGACGATGGCAATCTGGGAAGACAATGACGGAAAGGAATGAGGTAGAGAGAGAGAGAGAGAGAGAGAGAGAGAGAGAGAGAGAGAGGGGGGGAGAGGGAGAGAGAGCAGAAAAAGAGAGA
>JAYMFT010269762.1:0-10643 GCA_038088735.1 Panulirus argus
ATAGGTAGTATGTTTGAGGAAAGAAACCTGGATGTTCTGGCTCTGAGTGAAGCAAAGCTCAAGGGTAAAGGGGAAGAATGGCTTGGAAATGTCTTTAGGAGTAAAGTCAGGGGTTGGTCAGACGTCAAGAACTAAGGAAGGTGTAGCAGAACTACTGGAGCAGGAGTTGTGGTAGCGTGTGAAAGAGAGTAAGGAAGCGCGCTCTGGATTAATGTGGGTAAAAAAGAAAGTGGATTGAGGGATGGGTGACTATTAGTGCTTTTGCACCTGGCCATCAGAAGAAAGAATTTGAGAGACAAGTTATTTGGGAGCAGCTGAATGAATGAATGTCACCTGGTTTGATGCAAGAGACAGGGTATCAATGATGGGCGACATAATGAGAAGGTGAGCAATATGGCGGTTGAGGGTATGACTGAGGGGCATTGGGGTATTCATTGTAATGAATGGAAAAGATGAACAGCTTGTGAATTGTGTGCTGAAAAAGGACTGTTGGTAGAAATACCTGGTTTGAGGGACACACGCAAGGTCAGCCGGCATTATTGGATTACAGCGCACAAGTATGAGGGAATATATATAAAAGAAACGACTGATATTCAAAAACCTTTCCTTTTATATGTGTGTCGCATGTATGAGAAGAGACATCCATGACACTCTCAGGCCCCAGGCACAAGCTAAGTTCATTGTGTTCCCGTCTTGGGCGAGACACGTCCAACCCGGGCCTGGATCACGTTCCTTGATGAATCCAATTACTCCGCGACGCAGTGCCAGTCGGACAATGCCCTTACCCAGCTTAAAATAGGATTAACTGGGCGTATAATGAGGCCCCTTGTCTACTGTGTGACAACGGAGACTTTGCGTGCAACCTCAGGCCAGGAGCTCGATGGAAATCCTGTGTCGCCGTTTTCTCCTGAAGGTTTGAACAGAAAACGTGACATTTTAGGGTCAAGCCTTTCTTTTTTTCGTAACTCTAAATTGACACCGCCTTCATATCAGATTTTTGTGGGGTCTGAATAATGGAAGCAGATAAACAACTAAGATAAGATCTATATAGGAACGGGACATATTCCTTGGGGAAATATATATTCAGTGTTTAATAAAAAAATAGTATTTTCATGTGTTTAATTACAAAATACTGATATGAAATATATGCCCTATTAAGTTGTTTAAATGGTGCGCATATCTTTTTGTAATCTTTGAAAAAACGATCTTCCAGTCAAAATATCTTTCAAAAATATAACACAATTACAATATACATTCATTACACAAACTGAATGTTTCTCAAATTTTCACTAATCATTGTCAAGTATCTCTCACAACCGGATATTTTCTACAGCAAATCAGCCTCATGTCTAAAACCATCGTTGAACATAGAGCAAAAAATTGCAAGCTTCTCATATAACACGACAGTTCATTGATGCACTCTTAACAACACATCAACATTCGACTCCAAAGCTTCACTGTAAGTGAGCAGTCAAAAGGTAATGCCTGTACGCTTTAGCTGATGTCTGGACAAGACTATTTGGATGGGAAAGAGCGGACTCCGAATGATCCCAAATGCTTAAGCTTATCGTGTCAATGACTGTGATAGTTTAAGGTTTGAAAACGACGGTTCGAACCCTGAGCATAAAGGGTTCGAACCTTTGTACACAAAGCTTCGAACCCTTAAGCACGAAGGTTCGATCCTTGAGCACAACGGTTCAGTTCTTGGGCATAATGGTTCGACCCTTGAAAACAACGGTTCGAGCGCTGAGCATGACGGCTCGAACCCTTGAAACACAACGGTTCGAAACCTGAGCACGCGGTATGATCCTCGACCATGACTCTTGTGTGTAAAAGGAACGAGCCATTTGACTTGACCCTTGAGATTCAGGTCAAAGGCAAGCAAAACTCTAATCAAGGGTCGTACCGTCGTGCTCAAGGGGGCGACCCGTCGTCGTGCTAAAGTGGTTAACGACCCTAAAGTGACCCGTAATCAGACCACTACCACTCCCTGGCCAAACTCCTCTGTTTCCTAACTAGATCACGTCCAGTTTCCAGAGTCGTCGTCTGCTTCCCAGAGTAGACACGAGCACCTTCCTAACCTACATCCCCTCCACCCCATCCCCCTACACACACACACACACACACACACACTGGTCAGACAGAAATCCTTCATTCTGAGCCAAATTCGCTCCCCACTTCCTAGGTCATGATCTCACCCACCCTCTTCCAGCCACCAGACCGAACCTCCTCTTGCAACTTCAGGCCAAAGTTTTTTCTCTCACTCCCTCTCTCTCAGACCCACTCTAGACCTCAGACGTCTTTTTTCTTTTTTTTTCTTCATTCTCAGGTCACGCCTCCTCTAGTTACCGGCCAACGTTTGGATGTAACTGGCCCCTACGTGTTCCTCATCTCGCTAGACCCCATTTTTACTATACTGTTACCAATCGTTATCAATCCCTCTTGCATTAGCACGCTCCTCACAAGTCTTATTCATTACAAGCCCCATCTTCACTTGTCCTACTAATTACAATTCATTTCTTTACTAATCACCAGAATTATTTGTCCTCTTTACCGGTCCAGTTATTACCATTCCCTCTCACTGATCCCACTCGTTATCAGCCCTCTACTGACTAGCTCCACTCATTATCAGTCCTCTTTCCATTATCACCACTCACTACTATCCCTCTCTTTACTATTCCCACTCGTAAACAGCCCTCTCTTAACTAGTCCCGCTGACAATCAGCCCTCTTTACGCTAGTCTCACTTACTACCATCCCTCTCTTAACTAGTCCTACTACTGCTACTACTTCCTCTTTTTTAAAGCCCACTCTTAACAAGTCCCACTCACTGCCAGCCCTCTTGTCGCTTTCCCCACTCATCACCATCCCTCTTGTCACTATCCCCACTCATCATCAGCCCTCTCTCTGCCTCGACCCAATCTCCACAAGCGCCCTCTTCAACAGATGTCCGTCCTCAACACGTCCTCTTCAGAAGCCTCTCTCTCAACACAGGCTCCCTTTATGACCGGTTACATCTTTCACCAGTACCCGGCCCTACCGGTCACCAGTCATCACAAGCCACGTCGTCACCAGTTCTCCTCACTAACATCAACATCCTCACTACCTTCCAAGCTCAATGGGTCTCACAGTCACCAGTACCCCTTCCTCACAAGTCCCCTTCCTCACCAGATTTATCTCGACACGAGTCCTCCCCTGGTTTTACCAGTCCTCCTCTTCACCAATCCCAATCTTCACCAGTACCCCTGCTTACCAATCCCTTCCTCATACATCCCAGCTCTCACCAATCTCCTCATCACCCTTCCTCACCACTCTATCAGTTTCAAGTTCCACTCCTCCACAACAGACGACCTCCTCCCTCCCTCTTGTCCTTCCATCACCATTCCTCCTTCCTCCTGTCCCTTCTTCCTCAGTCCTCTCCCTCCTTCACCAATCCTCCTCCTCCTCGTCTACTTACCTCTCCTTCCCAGTCCCCTTTCCCCAAGCAGCTCCTCCCCACCCCTGCCTCACCCAGGCCTCCCCCCCTCCCCAGCCAACGTCAGACGTAGATAATCCAGACGAAAATTGTTGCCAGTGTAAGCAGAAAGAGCGGGGCAAATCCGACAGACTTCGCTGGTCGGTAATTGAGGGTGTGACGGCCAACTGGTCTAAATTTTATGGTATTGCTGTCAGGCCTTTTGTGAGTTAGGGCGCACCACTGGGGAGATAATCTCTCTCTTTTTTTCCGATTTAGAAGAGAATAAAAATTTACAGAAAACCCATTTCTGGGTAAGATTACGTGGGTTCTGATGGTATTTTAGGATGTTGTTTAAAATGTTCAGCTACCCGATCAAGACACATGAGTGGAATCATGCCAATCGTATGTGCATTTTTATGTTTTATGTGTGTGTGTGTGTGTGTGTGTGTGTGTGTGTGTGTGTAATTACCTACTTTTAGTTAACTATTAGTAATTAGTACATTTGTGGGACATGGCCCATCTCTTGAACATTCTCTACTGTCATAAAACTTTTTAAGCTCTTGTGTCTGTGTGGGGTTGGGAGAGGTTAAGGAAGAGTATTTCTCTCGCGCATCAATTCACCGGAAAATCTCCCTTTGTTATAGAGAACATCCGGACGGAAAACTTTATAGGTACAGGCAATGCTATTTCACTAAGTCAAAAGAGCTTCGAGCTTATCGACTGAAGGATAAGCTGCACAGATAAAACACCCGATAAGCTGGAAAGCTAAATGTTAAGCTGCACAGATAAAGCAACCGATAAGCCGGTAAGCCAAATGTTAAGCTACACAGACAAAGCTACCGATAAGCTGGGAACCTAAATGCAGCTGCCTTATGTTGAGTTCGTTGAAGTGGGCCCGTGTACCCTACTGTACCCCTCACTCTTTACTTTCTCGTCCGTTATACCCCTCATTCTTCAGCTGCTTGTCTGTTACACTCCTCATTTCTTTATCTAAAGGCCTGTTGTACCCCTCATTCCTCAGGTACAGGCCTGCTGTACCCCACATTCGTCAGCTACAAGCCTTGCGTACCTCATACTCCTCACCCACTGGCCTGCAATCTGGACCATCGGTCCGTTACACAACTTCATGGTTCTTGAGCGAGACTCTGCTGACGGAGCAACGATACATTTCTTTTTTTTCTGCAGAGTCTACGAAGGTCTTAATGCTGACTTCGAAGGAAAGGATGAAGGTTTCGCAGTTATAAGCGTCCTGGAATAAGACCAAAAAGAAGAAGAAGAAAAAAAAGGACTTTATGACTGCAAGACTCGTGGGATAAGACCAGATGGGACTCTTCTGGCTTCATGACCATAACGAAGGCATTTGGGGGGACTTACCGGATGATGGCGTTCAATAAGGAGGCGCGCTTGCGGCCCGAGCATTATAGCCATGGGGAAGACTCGCTTAACGTTGGCTGTGGGGTACACACAACAGTGCTTAGCTTGGGAAAAGAGGACCCATCCTAAGAGTCTAGCAGACCCGCTCAACTGGAATATGAAAGCCCGCTCTTGAAGAATGAAGGCTTCTACCTTCAAGAGACACCGGGCTTCCTCTCCAACAACTCGACTGACGTGAGAGAGAGAGAGAGAGAGAGAGAGAGAGAGAGAGAGAGAGAGATATTACTCCACGTCTTTCTTTCCCTAGTGCTGGTCTGATCGCTTCCGCTCGCATCAGGAGCCCAGGATGTAACCGGGCATGAAACTCTTCCGTTCCCCTGAACCTCACTCCACATTCATATCAGCTCGGAATTACTGGAAAGCTGTTATTCGTGAAGCTGAGCAAACCTTGAAAGAAAAAAAAGGAGAAAAGAAGCGTTCTGGTTCGCCCCGTCAATGAAGATTTTCTGGAATACATCCCAAAAATCACTTTAATTCTGTCTTCTCTTCTATCTCCCGATCTGATCACTCTATAGCTAACTCCCCAAACTAAAATAGCCGCTTTTTTTTGGTACCTTATTCTCCTCTAATTCTACTTTGGACGATTCTGCATCAAATCCTAAACCCCATCCTGTCCAGTAAGCCGATACCTTTTATATTTCTTCACGCAGGAAACTCCTATATACTTTCCCAGATCACGTGAATAAGGCGTATAACCCAGATGGCGTACCTCAACATTTTCTCTTTCTCTCTTTTCATACGACTGTTTGGCTTCCTGGTGTCCCATTTTTCTTGTTCCTTTCCTCCCATTCCCCATCTTCGTTATCTTTCTAATTCAAGGATCCGACGTCAACGCTGCCTCCATCGCCGCCACCAATATCCACGTCTTTCTTATCTTACTCAACCTTTTGAATTATCTTTTCTTTCTTCACATCCTGAACATCGTCCTCCTCCTCCTCTTCCTCCTCTAGGCCTTCCATCTTTATCATCTCCCTCCTCCTTCCCATCCTTCTCTTCTTTGTTCTTCTTACTCTAGTGCCTCAATCTTTCTCACCCTCATCTTTCTCCCTCTTCATCTTCTCACTCCTCCTTCTCTTCCTGCTCCTCCTCCAGTACTTAAATCTTCCTCACCTTTTTTCTCTTCCTCCTCCTCCTCTCCGTTCTTCTTCCTACAGCACTTCAGTCTTCCTCCTCCTCCCTTCCAGTTCTTCCTCCTTTGGTACTTGTCTTCCTCACCTTCCTCCTACTATCCGTTCCTCCTCCTCTACGACTCTAGTCTTCCTCACCTTCCTCCTCCTCTTCTCCCTTCTTCCTCCTCTGGTGGTTGTCTTCCTCCGAGGTCCTCCTCCTCCTTGGCGCCCCAGGCCGCGTCCTGCTTATCAGCGCCAGTTAGTAATGTTACGGTCGGCCGAGCTCGCATTGGCCGTGGGATTTTGTGACTGAGGAGCAAGTTCACGTGCAGCCATTCCTGAGGGGTCATATTGCCTCCTCCTGATGGATCCTCCCACTCTCCTCCAGTGAGAGAGAGGAAGAAAGAGGGAGGGAGGGAGGGAGGGAGGGGGAGAGGAAGAGAGAGAGAGAGAGAGAGAGAGGAAAATTCCTATCTCAAAAATTTTCTGGCCTGGGATTATGCAATGCTGCTCCTGACGTCTATAACCAATCCTGCCATGTTTACTGCTCATCTCTATACATATGTATATACTTCTGAAGAGCTTGGGGCTATAAGGCCTCAATTAGGGGGAAGATTTGTGGATCCTGCCAATACGGGAGGAAGGAAATAGACGAGGGAGGGAGGGAGGGAGGGAGGGAGGGAGAGAGACGCCTAACTACCTAACAACTTCCTACGACGAGATTCTCTCCTGATGCCAAAGTTGACGGGCAGCGCTCACCGCACTCTCTGTTCGGTAAAATGATAACTGTTCCTCTCTCTCTCTCTCTCTCTCTCTCCCTCTGCTGCCACCTGCAGAGAGAGAGTAGAGAGAGAGAAAGAGAGAGGTAGGTAGATAGATAGATAGATAGATACATAGATAGATAGATAGATAAATAGACAGATAGATAGGTAGATGGATGGATACATAGATATAGATAAAAAGATACAGACAGACAGATAGACAGACGAGCTAGAGAGAGAGAGAGAGAGAGAGAGAGAGAGAGAGAGAGAGTGTGTGTGTGTGTCCGATTCTGCAGACTCGGTAGAATTCACCGGAGTGGAAACAAGCCCTGACCACGGGCATCCATCAAGGCCCGGCCAAACCCGTCAGCTGGGGAGGTCTTCAGAGCCGCCCGTCTTGCTCAGGAAGCTTGACCTCTTAAAAGGTCACCAATTCGACCTAGAGTCAGATGACTGACCTTTCCAAGGTCATCTAAAGGACATACTAGGGCCAATTTCCAGGAGTCTTTAACAAGTTATCTTCTAGTTACTTTAGTGTTCATGTTATTGTCAACTTAAGGATTTTGGCAGACATCAAATCGGATTTTTTGACGAGTTGCTGAACACCTCTGTAGGAATTTCAGGCGTCAGCAGTAAGAATGTAACTATAAATCTAAAAAAAAAAAAAAAAGTATCATATATAGTTTATTTTAAAATTCTTTAACAATCGTATCACATACGGTCAGTCTTAGAAATCTAAAAATATAGTTTCATATATGGTTAATATCTAAATATGAAAATAGTATCATATATGATTAATTCTAAAAACCTAGAAATCGTGTCATATATGATCAATTTCAAAAACCTGTAAAAATCGCATCATCTATGGCTGATCTTAAAAACTGTAATAAACCCTATGCTATATACGTAATCTTAAAAACTTAAAAAAATCGTATCACATATTGCTAATTTTCAAATACATAAAAAAAAAAACTCGTTTCATTTACGGTTAATTTTATGTTCAATAAATCTGATTTTTGTTCTTTTTTTTTCTGTCACCTTCGTCCAGGTTCAACGGAAATTAAAAATACGATAGTGCAAAAACCAGGTTAAAAATTCTCATGCATTATTGGAACCGGGCGTGAATAAAAAAAACAAAAAACAGAGGCAACATTATTCAATTAAATAATTTCGACACAATATTTAATAATTCCACTGCTTCATGAACGTGAATGACCAACGATGCGTAATGATGCAGTTAAGTGTCATTTAATAATAATTTTTCATCTATATATATCGAGCAATCAGCCGTGAATACTTATTTTAGGGCGAAAATACGTGTCATTTATAACGAAGGGAGCGATAATATGCCCCGTCATAAGGGCTGGCGAACTCGTACACTCTGTAAATACGTGAACACTTTTCAGGTATTTTACAGATTACTTTTCCTTATAGTTATTCATTTAAGTAAGTTCAATAAGAACGTGTATGATCATAATATTATTATTATTATTATTATTATTACTATTATCATTATCATTATCTTTTTATATCATTATTACTGTTATTAATGGTAGTAGAAGTAGTAGTAGTAGTAATAAAACTACTAGCAGCAGTAGTAGTAGAAGTATCATTTAAGTTTGTAAACTCAGGTTCAAACACTGAGGCTACACAATGAACTCACAACACAAGTAATAAACAAAACACATTCCTGCAAGCATCTACACAAGGGGAAAAATTATTTAAAACGTAATTATAAAAGAAAAAATCTTAAAACGTCAGGAAGTAGAGGAATTTCAAGAGACGAGACCCCACCAGCGCAGAGGGTAGACCCTATACATATATCCCTTCACAACTGCACAACAGGTGGTCACAACCAAGTAATCACACGCCCAAAAAAGTATACTTAGTATACAAAAAATGAGGATAACATATCTACACATTCGCATAGGAGGCAAGGTATAGGATGATAAGGTATCGTTCATATGGTAGAAGGCTTAGAAAATCGACCCTGAGACCACAGCAAAACATTACCTTGCTTCATAAATGCGTACACAGGATATTACAAGCCTCAGTCATACTGCAACTTTCATTTACGCACTGTACGCATACACTACATACGCAACAGGCATCAAAGGGATTAACCCTTAATTACGCAGTCCAGTCAGTCCTGGCACGTACAAACAGAATTCTACGCACTGCATCTAAGGTCGGTAGTCCCTACGGATGGTGAACGTGAGGTATTCCTTAGTCTACACCACGTCACCTTCACGTACCCCTCTTTCCCGAAGCTCCGTAATCATCTTCCTCCATCGTTTTCATCACAGATTCACCTCCTTCAAGCGTCGGCTCGAGCTTCCTCCTTCCCGTGAGCAGCTTCCGTCTTGACGCAACGCGGTCTGGAGCGACGCGGAAGAGTTCTGCGTCTATCACGGCTGGTCGGGCAAGGCCCGCTCAACACGGCGTGCGAAATTTGCTCAGAGGGTGGGGGGAATACTAGACCAGCATTATGGGGGAAAGAGAGAGAGAGAGAGAGAGAGAGAGAGAGAGAGAGAGAGAGAGAGAGAGAGAGAGAGAGAGAGAAACTGCAGGGTGGGGTTGCGAAAAGAAGCGGGTTAATTTGCGTCAGTTATCATACGCAACTGTTAACCCTCGCCCCTCCACCCCTCCTCCCCTGGTACCTAAATACTTAACCACCTAACCTCGGCCAACCACCTGACGAAGTGTGACCACCTTGCCCCCTCTAACAGCCTGACCTACTAGGTAACCTAAGTCACCTAAACCTTCACCTAATCTAAAACCGCACCACCTAACCAAACCAGGTAATTAAACCTAAACCTCACCACCGGTGACAACCAACATAAACTTAACCATCTAATTAGCCCACTCGCACCACCTAATCTAACCAACACACGCCACCTACTCCGAACACATTCGCCTAACCTTCCTTCAGGTTACGGCAGAAAGCTCTGGTCGGCATTTAAGGACGATAAATAATTCGACCAGATACAGAAAGCTCTGGTCGGCATTTAAGGACGATAAACAATTCGACCAGATACAGAAAGCTCTGGTCGGCATTTAAGGACGATAAATAATTCGACCAGAGACAGAAACCTCTGGTCGGCATTTAAGGACGATAAACAATTCGACCAGAAACAGAAACCTCTGGTCGGCATTTAAGGACGATAAATAATTCGGCCAGAAACAGAAACCTCTGGTCGGCATTTAAGGACGATAAATAATTCGACCAGATACATTTTCCAGTTCATTTTAACTTGCCATGATTTACGAGGCATATCCGGAGTAAATGACCTCCTTCAGCTGACACCGCCAAAACCGACTGGCGGCCAGGCATAGCGACAAGTGGAGGAACGAGGAGTGGACGACGCCACTCCACTGGGATGTGGAAGCGCGATGGCGTACTCAGCGTACGAGAGGTGGTGGGTCTTCGTACCCAAGGCGCCGAGTCGTCGTACTGAAGCAGTTATGTCGTGATACTCAAGGAGAGAGTTTTGCACTCGTGTTGACTTGTCTCTTAGCCTTGTACATATGTATACCATGTATATGCTCTTTATATGTACACAGACCCACGTACACACACACACAAGCGCACACACATACATACAACAGGCCTCTCTGGTATAGCGGTTAGCGTTACTGACCATGAGTCAGCACGAGCCAGCTAGGGTGTCGGACACCGCATGGATTTTTCAAATCCTCGGCTTGGCAGTCAGCGGCCTACACCCAACTCAGGCGTTCATCCTGCCCCACTTTCTCCTCCCTCTAGAGCTGGTCCATAAATGGGTACCTGGCTCAGGCCAATGTGTGTGTGTGTGTGTGTGTGTGTTTTAAGCCTGTGATTTAGCTATAAACGTTTTCACCAATGGTAAGATAAATGATTCGC